>BHDV01063917.1:78125-144028 GCA_005406045.1 Adoxophyes honmai
GTAACAACGTTCTGAACGTTTTTATTTTTTCCTGGAAAGTTGTCATTTTTCACTTGCACGTTTATTCGGTGGGGCCATCGACATGCTGTTTGAAGTACCTACTATTACTAAACACGTATTTAAGTTTTCTTAACTTAGCCCTAGTCTATGCTTTAAAAATAACGACAACAAATGGGTTAAAACATTTTTTACTCACAAACGAGTAGAATGCTAAGCTACGAATGCTAAACGAATTCGATGTCCTGCTATAGATTTAACGTATTTTCTAGAGTAGTATTTGAAGGCATGACAAAAATCCAGGCTATAGTTGAGTCTTACTTTACGTCTCGCGGCTTCTTTTAGCGTATTTTTAGGTTAGGGTTTTAATAGAAACACAACATTCGCGTATTTTCTTAAGGTTCTAAGAAGAAAATGGTAAGTAAAAAATCTTTTGACCGTATATGCTTTGACTCTTTTCATTTATTTGTAGTTTGTCATGACTAAACAAAACAACCATGTAACTCTTTCCCCCCTCTTAAGCTATGAGTCACCCCCCTCACACGCAAACTTGAGCCATGTCCCATTTCCACCGTACTTTCCTGGCCACCCCACCATCAGCAATACGTACATCGGGCGACAGAGCCCGGTCCACGTCGATCTCATCCCCTCCATAAGGGTCATGTTTACCTTACATCTGCCTCGATCACTTATTCACAACTTGATCTCGGCGCCATTTTTATGGAGAACACTCTTTTTAATACAACTTACATACAATCACACCTGTGTTTCCTAAAGGGTTAGGCAGAGTACACGAAACATGACATAGATAAAACCATGACTACCTACTTCACGCCTCGCAGCGACTTCTATCATAATTTTAGGTTAGGTTTTTAATGGAAACACATTATTCGCGTATTTTCTTAGGGTTTTAGCAAGGAAATGGTAAGTAAATAGTCTTGAACGTATATGCTTTGACTCTTTTCATTTAATTGTAGTTTGTCATAACTAAACACAATAACCATACAATCCCCCCCCCCTTTTAAGCTATAAGGCGCCCCTAACATGCAAACTTGAGCCATGTCCCATTTTCACCGCACTTTCCTGGTCACCCCACCATCAGCAATACATCGGGTGACAGAGCCCGGTCCACGTCGATCTCATCCCCTCCATAAGGGTCATGTTTACCTTACATCTGCCTCGATCACTTATTCACAACTTGATCTCGGCGCCATTTTTATGGAGAACACTCTTTTTAATTGGAACACAATATTCGCGTATTTGCTTAGGGTTCTGGCAAGGAAATTGTAAGTAAATAATCTTGACCGTATACGCTTTTGACTTCATTTATTTGAGGTCGCAACATTTTGTTTGCTCCTTTTTCAGTTGGTATATTTGTGTAAGAAATACGGATGGAATTGGAGTCGCCTTTTCTGTCTCTATACTTTTTCTATAATCATAGTAAGTTGGTAATCTAAATAATTTTGCCTTCTTAAGTCCCATTTAACCAAATGGAAATCCAATTTAGCCTGGGAGTGAGACTCTCCTTACTTGGGGGTATTTTTTCATGCAGGTAAGTAATGGGCAATTGAGTAAGACTTACTTATAAGAAGACCTTTTTTCCCCGTTTAATTAATTATTTTGACAATTACTCTAACACTACGTTTTCTAATAGATGACATTTAAATATTTCAATGAAACGCAATTTCCAAATAAGAACAAATTTTAATGGCTGACAAAGCTCCAACTTAACTGGATTTAAGACGTGAGTTATATGTATTTTTCAGTATGAGTGAGTCTCACGGTAGGTCAATATACAAAACGATGTTCTGATGTTTATGTTTGCGTTTGTATGTAATGGAGAGGTGTTTTTCAAACCCTGCTTTCCATTCCTTCCGTGGATGGCGTAAGAAGTACCTAACTAAAATAGGCAATGGTATATGTTGTTTTGTCTATGAAGCGTTTTGTGTGCTCTGCCTACCTTTGGGAATACAGGCGTGATTGTATGGTACATTTTAGGCTGACACTATTTTATACCTTTTATCTAACTTGGTACCTAAATATCATGCTAAAGTGGCTACAAGGCGTGAAATAGTTCATTCTTCGTCATGTCATGTTTCATGCCCGATTAGGATGGGCGTTATGTTTGTGTTATGTAAAATAAAACACAACCAGAATTTTATTTTAACATAGTATAAAAACTATCGCTACGCTCCAGCCCTCAAAACATTAGTATCACACTTTTTCCAACTCTTTATAGCAAGACGTGCCGTTTCTGAATTCGCGTGGCGTGCAACACACAAATTCTACTTCTCATTAAGCCACATTTAAATGCAAAGCCCGTAGAAAAAGGTAATTAAACTGAAGGAATGCAGTGGAAATATAACTAATTGAGGCCCCGTCTTGTGTTGGATCACGTATTTTGTAATTGTAGGGCAATAATCGTTGTTTCTCAAACCGATTGCGATCGCAAAGTGTCCGCTAAGTATGAGACGTGACGTGTTGACAAATTATTAGCACCTAACTTTAATTTAGGTAATTATGTTCCGAAACTTGAATGGCGAACTGGTAAGAGCCATATTTTTATAGTTAAATAGGTATGTATGTAGTCGAAATCAAAATTTGTATCTAATTAAGTATATTTGTCTCACTCATATTTATGTGTATGTACGCGGGACTTAATCACGATTTTATTTACCTTCAAATAAAATTGTGATTAAGTCCCGCGTACATACATATAAATATTTGTGTAGTGTCTGATGATAACAACACCTCTTTATTTTTGCCGTGGATGTCGAAAAGGTATCTAAGGAAATAATTTGAGGGATGTTTTAGGCGACGAGCTACACTATTAGGTATACCTCATTCATCTGTTTTTCAAAAATTATGCTGCAAATAGCATTGAAACATGAAATAGTCATAGTTTCGTCTACGTAACGATTTTCGTGCTTTGCCTAGCTCATTTGGGAATATTAGCGTGATTTATTTTACTGAACTTTAGTTTACGTCTTAGTCTAGTTTAGTCTTTAGTCATATGTATATAAAAATCACTAATCACGCGTTAGATATCAGTAGGTTTGGACTTAAATATTAAAGCAGAGATAGTAAAAGTATTTCAGTGGATGGATAACTTGACACGCGAACATATTACGAGTATAATATAAACTGCTACGATCCCGCACATAATCATTTAATTTACGCAACAAGCACTCGACACAGTGTCCGTCAAAAGAAAAACGAACGACTGCAGAATGTCGAGTTCCTACGTTCGGCCCGAGGCGATTCTTTGGATTTGACACGCTGAGACACCCATATTAAAATAACAGCGGCGGCACCTTAATTGAAGGCCTTACACCAAGTTGTGCTGCTATTTTCATATATTGACTGTAATTAACAGTTTTTATATAGAATAATGTCTTTGAATAACTAAAAAGCAAGAGTAAGACCGGGACTTAAAGTCTCGTGTTTTTTTAGCTATGCGCACATCCTGTCAATTAAAACATACCTCAAGACTGCCCATGGAATTACTAACTAGAAAACATTGTAAAAAGAATTTTTTCTATGCTCTGATATACTTATAGAGAATGTAAATTCTTTTATCGGGCGCGTTTCTGCCCTAGTCTAGCTTATATTTTCGTTACGACATCCACAGAAGAAAAGGAGCGATGTTATTGTAAACCCGACACCACACAGGGATGTGATATTAAAAGCTAAATAATAACGTTATTCCACATGGCAACCGAATTTCTCCAGAAATTCATGCCGTCAGAAATTCTTCTAATTGGACATCGTAAATATCGGAAAAACTTTTACGGCCATCCATAAAAATAGAACAAAAAGGATAAAGCGATGATACAGTTAAAGAAAAGTGCTTAGTTTGCCCTCAAAAATGTGGGCCCAAACACATAAGTCTCGCCTGCCCCCGGGGCACGGCCTTCTGCTGATCTATTGGCAACTAACTTTACTGTGAAATATTTCACTCTTAAAGCACTTTCGTGACTGTGAACTTGTAATTTTACAGATGTTTTCTACACACGTGACGTTGTTAGAGGCGACTAAGGAAAAATGATTGGTGTTTACCTAATTATAAATAAATGAAAGGTTTTTACTTCTGACAAAATGTACCGAGAGTCAGTGAAATAAACCAGATGAACTGATCATAATGCTTGAGGTCCCGAGTTCGATCTTCGATCAGGGCTAATTTTTGTGTTATTAACACGAATACCTTTTCTCGAACCTAGGTTATTACATAAGTATGTTTATGCAGTAGATTGCAATCGCAGGTTTGGCCAGCATAGTGCTTAGAATGAAATTAAGTTAATTGTTGTGAATTGTCTCGTGTCATTTATTTACATTTATTACATGTCATCCAAAACCCATCGGGACAGCCTATAATTAAATTCCACATAAGCTACAATCGACTATTCCCAGCCACTTAATCTTCACTAATTCCGTTATTCGAACAAAATGCACTCAAGCCGGAATTAGACTTCTCGTTTCACAGGCAATAAATTTAATAGACCCCGACTGCGCATACGACGCGACGATTTAGGGATAGCTAAAAGGACATGACTCGTAGCGTCGGCAGCGACGGAATTCCGCTGTGAATTTTCAATCAAGGAGCCGGAGATTTGTGGGTCATGAGCCATGCTGGCGCTTAAGTGTTTTGGCGTGATGTAGAACGTGCTAGTGCTCTACGATGTACCTAGATAATGGTGTATTTTATTTGCAACGATCAAAGTTTGATTCTACGGAAAACAAATTGATGTTGTTCAAACTTCTGATGTTTTTGGACTTTAAATAATACCCAAAATAAAACTCTAATTAACGTAACAGTAAGTATCGTAATTGGTCCATCCGTTTCAGGACTACAATCTTGCAAACAGACGCACAAACTTACGTTCACAGAAGTGTCAAAGTTATAAGATCCCTTTGTTTTGGGATTAAAATGTTAAGAAAAATAGGCATCAAAGAATTTAGACATAAAGGAGCATGTCCAGCCAAGTTGTTTATATGACTATTTATTACGTACAAAACAATTGTAAAAACAAGTCACAGGATAACAGCTAAATGTACATACAGATGTATCCCCGAGATGATCTCTGTCAAGTTCTAATTATCTAGCTAAGTTCTAAGTAGGAGTTAATAACACACATTATACTTATCTTCTTAAGACATTTTTCAATGTAATTCGATTAATGAATTAACTCTTACTCGCTGGTTTACAAGCCACTGTTCATAATTTTTCCTGATGAATATTACGATAGCGTCATGTCAGTTGCTTGCTGGCCGTACTTCCTGATGATGATGACTAAGTTAACACATAACGCTTACTCGTAGGTGGTCCGTTTTATAAATGAATGATTCAGGTGGATTCTTGTTCACGATTTCGGAGCCGTTTGTGTAGCAAATCCTATTACCACACACTCATAAACTAAAAACTACTCGAAACTGACTCACATCGCTTACAACATAAAGTCTAACACGATCTTTACGACTGCCTTTAGTCATTTGTTCATTTTCTCAATCTGAATGACAAAATGGAATTGGTCATTCACATAAATGGACGATAAGGAATCCAATTGCATTGAATACTTCGACAGGTTGCAACGTACGTAACGGAACATTGTAGAATGACGGTTCGAACATTCCCGGTAGCCATGTAGACTGGATCTCGTGGGAATCAGATTCCAAATTCAAAATTAACTTGTAAACCTGCATTTTACACACATTTGTAAAGATTTGAAACATCTATCGATGATATTTATATGCAGCGTAGCAACCAACGATCGACGAAATGCTATTGACTTCCAATATTCGAGAAATAAGTTCAGTGTGACCCTGAACGTACTCAGGACAATTTTTAAATTTACTTGAACTGCTACTTTTTTATCCACAATCGATTTCGATTAATAAAATACATGCAAAGAGGATTTTTCAATTCATGTGCTCTGCCTACCCCTCTTCGGAATACAGGCGTGAGAATATGTTATGTTTTATGCAAAGAGGACCCGCAAAAAATTAAAATCGAATTACATCTGTAAATCTTGTTGTGCTCATAAACAAATTACGAACATATGTCATCTAATCTAATACGTTTTTAATGTAAAATGTAAAGTGAATAGGGTTTGTCCCATATTGCCCGAACTGTGAGGTTAATTTGTATTTTGCATCCATTTACACTTTTCATCATTCTTGATGAATATCTTTATGCCGTTTAAAAAATAATCATCAATTTCAAAGTCAACCCTAAAATAATACTTCAAATCTGCTCACGTTATGGAAACATAAACTATGCTTATGAAATTTATACAATCCAAAGCAACGTTTAACATTGAGATTGTGGTACAGATTAACTTAGACAATTTGAAGCCTAGATTTTTACAAATCCGGATTATCTAACATTGGCGACCATTCTTTTGTTAGTGTCCTTGTCTTGCTTCAAATTTTACCAATAAGTTCGCATCATTGTTATTCTATGTGTGCATCATCACGTAAAAAGTTAGCTGTAGTACCCTTAATACGAGCAATAAAACAACAGAAGTAGCCACTATCCAGCCTGATTACAAATCCTTACTAAACAACCTCTTTTAAACACCCGTTAGTCAATTTTTAATGCTATAACGAACACGTACAAAGCGAATAAAGAAGACCATAAATATGAAATCGGTGGTTCGTTTAAACATTCAGCTAACGTTCTTAAAAGCATTAACTATGACAAGCAGCACAGCTGATCCTAAGACCGGTGCGCACCCCGTACACAAAATTACATTCGGATTCCGAGCGAGTAATCAAGACAGACTTCGATGCACATCTGTGCCTTCAGAGACCCAGTGCTGGCAAAATATTCGCCACCAACACAAGCCGCTTTCAACCGTAACATTCCCAACCCAAGAACTTATATTGATCTTGCTAATGTTAAAAGGATTACGGGTCGGACCTCATGAAGACTATCGCATTGATCACACATTAAGGGATGCGCTCAGTATATTTGTTCGAATCTAAGTATAAAATGGCGGAATGAAAGGGGTGACTAATCCAAACTACTGAAGGGCCGTGACAAATGGAAACGTAAAACTTTGTGACATTTTAATAACGGCAACACTCGAGTGATGGACATTTTTGTAAACTGATATTTCGGTTTGTGTCATATTTCTATCAGTTTTTATCTAGGAGTGCAGGAGGATTGAGTTACTGCGTACATACCCCGAAAGACTTATTTGGTTGCGAAACAGTAAAAGGACAATACATTTTAAAATGGAATTTATAATTGACGAAGTTTCATCATATTATTGTTTGACGTATGCTCTATGACAGATACAACACAAATAAGACTCGAAACAATAGTCGGTCCATGGAGCGTGTGTCAGTACATGCAAACAGTCGAAACTATTATTTAAAAACTGGATCACTGGCACATTTGATTGCTGATGTGATGATATCATGTTTGACAAGCGTGAAAATAACAATGTCTAGTTTCATAGTAGCTCCAATTATACAACGGTACTCTGTAAAAAACGTCAAAGTGTGATACGCGTTAGGCCACCGAGGGTCCAGTAACTTGATTTCGACAGTAATCCACTTGTCAACTTCTCGTAGAGTTCCAATTACTTCTCACTAATTAGACTTAGTTAGCGAACTTCTGAATCGTCAGATAATTATTGCCGTAACGCAAACCTTCGACTTCGGAAGTCTGTAATTTACTGATCCTCTCGCCTTTTTTAGGAGATAGAAGTGTTCGTGTTTTATCAAAAGCTTTTTTTATGCAGTATCTCAGAACTATGGGACATGGAGGAAAGTTAGGTACCTTAATTATCAGAAAGAGTACAATTTGATTTGAGACGAGTAGTTGTAAATTGACAAAAGCCGTCCCGCCCCGGCGTAGCGCGCGAACCCTAATTTGAATACATACTGTTCCAGTAACAACATGTTGTTAAAACAACATCATAATCAAATGCCACGATAGCGGCCGCAGCAATTAAGCCGCGGCAGATAGACCCATCACCAATCTCGCTTGACCATCGACAATAAAACAAGAAAGCCTTTGCCTCCGCTCTGCTTTTCAACGAAATAATTTTATACCTCCTTTGATCCAGTGACCTTTTTGCTGACCGCAATAAATGCCCCGCTAAAGAGATAAAAGTAAGTTCGATTCCTTTGTACGAGAAGTCGGTCAAGTGACATCAAATGTAATGAAAATCTTTTGCTTGGGCAGGGAAATTCATTACTGCCTCTAACAATGTTGCTCCGCCTAGTAAATGGATGAATGTGAAATCATGAACGTCGCTTTGCTCACGGCGTGTTGTTATTTCGCTAACAAATCTTTTAATTGTTTTCTACCGCTTCGAAACGTTTGTTTTACGACGCAGTAAAAAGGCACCCTTCTTGTATCATAAAGTCTTAACTGTAGCTTATCTATTCAGAATGTTATGCGCGCTTGTGTCGACACCACCAATCTATGTAAATTTTGATCCTAAATTCTGAACAATGAAATCGTAGAAGCCTGGATATATATCGCTCCAGCGACATTATTAAAAGTCACACAATCAATTTACATGCGGAAAGTAATGCCTTCTACGGGCGTGCCTGGGTGGTATCGAATAGGTTTCGTCGATATGAGTTTCAATGTTCAATTCTCATGCATTATAAGCAGTTGCTGGCCTGTTCTGCCCCGAAGTGGGTCAGCAAATTGATCGGCAGCATTACTCAACGTGTGATTTGCGCACATTGCACGGGAAATTTAGATTTGAAGTCGAATTGAAAATACGCTATAACTTAATATTGGCGGAGGTGGTTTTAAAGACGTTTGTAGTACAGAAAGTCACAATTCAGATTGCTACTTTCTAGCGAAACTTAAACCGGCAACGTTAGAAATTGAATTAGTCACCTTGCAAAGGCGACGTGTGATTGAGTTCTCCGAGGCATTTAAATAAAATATATTAAGTATAAAAGATGACGCCTTCGAGATCCCGGTCAAGGCATTTACTGGCGAAGGAAAGCCCATCTGCGGTTTTTAATATAACTTCGGAGTTTGGTATTACTTTTCCTTTGAGAAGCGTGACACATGATGTTTGACGAAGATAAAAGGAATGCCCATAAAAGTTCTTAACAATGGGAAATCACATGCCATTTGACAGTTAATATACTTACGCATAAAATGGTATAACTTTACAGTATGATTGTTTATTTGCAAAGAGCTTTTAATTGGTCCATTAAGTAATTAAGTCGGCCAAATGTTATTATATTATTATAATTTGATTTAAGGTTAATTTTGGAAGTTTTATTTTCAACTATTTTGACTTCAACTGAAAAAAAATGATTTTTTAATTTAATTGGATCCTTTAAGCGATTATTTTTTTGTCAGCACAGCATACAACGTCATAGATAAATGTGACAATGTGATAAACAACGTCACATCGCCATTGAAAGGCTTAGCCCCGCAAAATTTTGTGGTTTGCGGTGTACGTCCAAAGAGTTTCCGGCGTATCTATGAAATTACATGTTACTATCAAATCTCAGTGTATGATTAATCCCTCAAATACGAGGTAACCGAGCTACATAGCCCCGGGCTTTACATGCGGTCAAAACAAAGTGAGGCTTATGAGGCTTACTATGTCATGCGGGAAATATTTACTAACGTTGCCCGATATTTAATTATTTAGTTATTATACATATTAAACACTTACTGAATAGTACACGCGGCTCATTCGAAGTACATAAAATCGCACCGCCATCTTTTTGCTCATTTTGAGGGTTCCATACCTATAAAGGAAAAAGGGATCCTTATGGGATCACCCGCCTGCTCTTCTGTCTGTCTATCAAGATCTTCTTTTTATACTACACATGGAGATATAAAATTGAAATTGATACCAAACCAGACCAAACCTTAGTCTGCGATCTCTTATTGCAGTGAAAATTTAAACCTCTGTGCAATTAAGAGATGCGGCCGTTTATAGCGCTTTTTGCCATACATTTGCAAAGGGACCCAAGATTTCCTTTTGAACTATGATAGGTACTTGGCAAAAAACAATGACATAAAAGTAAAGTAGTACCTCGTTACAATATTTTTTGGTAATCTATTTGACGGACTAAATAGTATATTTTAGTTATTTACCCAATTATCTTTGCATGAATGTATTTCAGATTCATGTAAACAGTAGCATAAAACGTTGAAATGCATGTAAATATGGTTTAGGTATAAAAGCCCCTCCGGCGATGAATTAATCAATTACGAGTAGGTAGAAGAATTGTATCGATCAGACAAATAAGCCCACATACACCTACGGCTAGCTATGTAAAGGCTTGATCATTTTCGCGCCATTTTGTCCCGGCCTAAATTTAATTTAGGGATAACCTTTACGTAATTGTTATTTTTATCAAAGGATAAAAATAGCATAAAAAAGGCCACAAATCACACGCATGTAGGCTTGTCTATACAATATTTCTCGACTAGCGTTAGCTCTTTAGCCCTCGACTTTGTGTACAAATATCATACATACACATTCTCACGCCAGTATTCCTAAGAGGGGTCGGCAGAGCACATGAATTCAAAAATCCAGTGTCACGTTTAGCAATTTCAGGGTAATCAGATGGTTAAACGTGATATTGCAGTGACAGGTTGCTAGCCCATCGCCCACAATACACCAACCCTTTCCCAGAGTCGACTCTTACGACACCCACGAGGAGAAAGGGGGAGGTGCTATTCTAACCCGGCATCACACGGGTCATGTTTTAAATGGAATAACTATAACTTCCTATTTTCCCTGGACAAAAGTAAAAGAAGTCTTCAGCAGAATCAAAGATAGTGGAGCTTTCTAATGTGTAATTAAATTAATTATTTTCAAATTAGTCCTGAACTCAGGGGAACTTTGCGATTAAACGCCAGTTTTATCTCCCAGGACGACAAATAATACGGGCTCGTAAAAATCATCCTGAAGAGCAGTCTCAAGCATGTCTGCATTTCTCTCATTCTATCAAATGAACTCCCCAAACATGCACTATCCACACAGACTTATATCGAAATAGATACCGCGATACTGCATTTGTATGAAAACCAAACGTGCCACTTTTTCTCTACCTACTGTAACGCCACATGAGCGCTTTAGTGATGGGAATTGACAGTCCGAGTGAAACCGATTCAAAGGTCGTCTTATTCAAGTTGTCCTGTCTCTAGGCTGTTAAACCTAATCTAAGTGGTACAAAACTGAATGAAATCGCGTCAAAAGAAGAACATAGCTCTCCCTTTTAGTTCTTTTTTGGCACGCGAAGTACATACTTACACTTGAGTCATCTATTTTGATATAAGTCTGTGACTATCCATCATTAATACAAGTCACGGGTAAAGGAACTTCGCCTTGCTGCTTCTATATTACGGCCTTTGAACTCTGCAACTCAGGAACTTGAGATCGTGCATCGTGGGTGGAGGCAAATAGCGCCTACGCGTCACTACGGGCTGTGTGCTGAGAGTGACGAAAACAATGAGTCAACTAGAGTTCCTGTCAATAAAACATCGAATTTGCTTCTGAAGCTATTTTCAGTGGTAAGACTCTGCGGCAACATTATCCGCCTATGCTACTTTTCTAAGCATAAGGTAAACATCCATGTGCTCGACACTGACCCAATACTTGGCACTTGCAACCTTATGACATAGTAAGACAGGTGACAGATGGGTGTCATCTAGTAGGCGTTGCGGCGTCGAGTATTGGTACTTTTACCTTACATACATAGACAGCTCACAAAATGGAACATAGTCTGCGTTTTCTAGGCACTTCTAGCATACCTATTTGTAAGTTTAACGTTACGAGGTAAATAAAATAAAATAGCAACCCCTTTACTATCTGATTCAAGAATAATGCAATTAAGTCCCACGTATGTATAAATAAATATGAGTGAGAATCGCGAAAGCTTAAAACATTATAATGCTAAATCTATAGTTAAAAACATAATTCTACAGTAGTAACTTAATAGTTACGTTCTTTAATCTAACATCGAAACCCCTCGCAACTCCTCGTAGGGGTTTTCGAACCCCCTTATGGGTCGCTATCCTGATATTCTATCTTTCAACTCTATTTGTAATGCTGGGCTTTCTACAAAGCTGTGCTGGCAGGTACTTTATTGTCTACGTATCATTTATTAAACTATGAATATTGTTAGCAAGTTCCGCATCAAATTGTTAGGGATCCTGAGCTCTGCAACTGCACGATAAAACGCTTAAGCGGCATAGTGGCGGTCGGTGATGCTTCGAGTTGCGAATCGCTTCCCAACTTCTTACCGCTTGGCGCAAGTGAAAAGCTAAGGCGATTAACACACTCCCACGCACCACGCAGCTTAGTGCTAGAACGCGTCTTCTAACGTTGCTTGTAAGTATCTCCATTTGTATAGAAAACACAGTTGAACATACAGAAAATGCATTCACGCGCGTTCATGCAGATCACGCGTCTACTAGAAGAGAAACATGCAGCCTCGCGCGTGGGTGCGTAGCGAGAGGCAAGGTATGACACACCGAGTCACGCAGTGCCCTGTGTGATTTAAGAAGGGTATTGACGTTCGTTGGAAAATGGATCTCGACGTGAATCGATTTACGCCGTAATCCACAAAAACGCAACTACGCGCGTGAGTGCGTAGAAAATTCACACGATTTTGCAGATCTGCGTTCCCGCAAGTACGCGCGTAGCTGCGTTGACAAGTAACATATAGCGCGCGTGCATGGTGTTAACCGTCTAATAAATTTCGAATATTACAACCGGTACCGTCAAGCCATGCTGTCCGTGGATTTGGAGCTTGATGCATATTGTGACCGAAGATTGATAGGTCGATTTTTTCATACTTATGTAACCGTAATACGAGATGCAGGTAAAACTGACAATCACAAGTCGATGAAATTTTATTAAAAAAAATAGCAACCTAATTTTATTCTTAATGTTCCAGCCATTTGTGGCATGTTCGCAAAATTTGATTAATCTTTTGTTTTATTATCATGTGCAATAAGTACTACAAGTTATTCGTTTTGCTTTGCTTCTTTTAATAAAAAACTGATTTTTTTGTTTCATTTGTTGCAGTCATAACCTGACAACATTACATACCTAAATTTCACCGAGACTCATACCGCATGTACCTATTATATGTACATACATAAAATGCCACAGTTGTGATCCATGCACAGAACTTTTCATTCAAAACTTAAACAAAAAAACAACCGCGACAATCACCCATAGAGACCTAAAACAGCTACACCCACGTATCTATATCACGCGTTCCTCCCGAAGATGCATCACGAATTGGTCCGCAACATGGCGAGCTAGTCTCGACGTATAAATGTTAATGTATCCGTTATATTTCACTAAAACTAAGTAATCGAACTAACAACGTAACTGTCTTTAGTTTATGACTTGCACCGCATATACCGCCGACCTTTTATACGTTGTTAGGAGAAAAAGGTTGGTTTTGTCCTCTCGTTATGTATCGCGCTGCCGTGGCTAAACTTGTCTTTGATGCATACATATTTTCTGCTGTAACGCGTTGGAAATATGTACTTAAAATGGTAAATGTAATAATACAACAACCTCAACTACCGTTTGACAAACCAGACACTTGCGTTTCCGTAGAATGCAACTGTTATGACAGTCATTTTCTATGAGAAAATCCACAAGCACCTTGCGGCATTAAAATTAGTGGGCAAGTTGAAGTAGCAATCCAGACTATGCAAAATAGAAAACGGATAGCAACACTTAATTGAATAAAGGTGAAACCTCGGTCAAGGTGAAAATTTTAGCTCTTAACTTTTATCAAGTTTTGTTATACCTAATCTGTTTTTCAACTCAGAAATTATTAAGTAAGTTAAGCACCGCTACTAAAAATTACAAAATTTCATCTAGATACTGAGAAAGCCTTTTCTGAGAAATTTTAAGAACTTTTGAAATGTGTTTTTGTTAGATTAGCTTAGAACAAAGTTTTTTTTCATCACTGTTTTCATTCGACTTAACTTACGCGTTATTAATCCTTAGAGGATTGAAGTATCATTTAGTTTTATCTCCAGCATTCAGATGTTTTTCTTTAAAGTTTTAAGTTAACTCCAATATAAAGAGCTGGGAACTTAATAGAGAAAAGGTGGGTAGTTCAGTTTAAGCCGCAATTACACTGAATGGTTCACCTAAATAATATGATCGCCACACTAGACTGTCCGCCGACCGCCGTCACCTAATCAGTCTGGACAGCAATCGCTCGCCGAATATGGCCAAATACCGCGTTCTTCACACTTTTGCGATCGACGCATGTAGCGTGCATCAAACGACTCACAATCAGTGTAATTAGGTACTGCAGCTCCTCTTTACTATGAAACGTATTATTGTGAAACCCATAATCCATAATAAAAATAGTAAACGGTGACTAACTACCCATCAGATAACTTCCTTGCTCGTTTGCTTCCTCATACAGAAAAAGTAACAGATTTTTTTTAAACTTCGTGATTCTTACTTGATCACATCACAAGCTTCCTTTATTCCCGGTAACGAGCGAACTTCCAGCAGCTACTGCATAATAAAGATCCTATTTTTTAACCAACATTTTAAAACTAAAAACCAGCATATATTGGACGTTTAAACATTCCGAAGCACACGCTACAAGTTTGTGGGGCACGCTTCAGCTAGCATCAGTTAAGGCGGCGATACATCAGCCACAATGGGCCGTACTTACAACCAGTGATTACCCGATATCATCTCGCTACTGAAACGCTATTCAAACGCATTCGACCGACACTGTGACCTCCACCCTTTTCACACGCTAAGAGTTAAAAAAGGACAGATGAACAGTTTTCGAGTGTCGATAGTTGGTCGACACGCCTATCGCCACTCGCATGAAGTCTCTTGACGTGACGTGGCATTGTAAAGTCTTTTGTTTCGTTATGGCGGTTTAAATGCATTGATTCGAGTTTACACGGCCGATAAAAAGATTAAACTTCTGGTCTTTTCGAGGTTTGATAACCCAAAAGAGAAAGAAAAACTTTAATGATTATTTTGTTGTCTATCCATCCATCTGCCTGTCAAGATTTTATTTTACAGAAGCGCATTTACATGTCAAGTTTAGAATGCCAACATACGTGTTTTATTTTTCATACACTCATACATAAACACCACGCTCAATTCCCTGCGGGATAGGCAGAGACAACAGAGCGCCATTCATATTTTTCGTTCGCATAAAAGGGTCAAAAAACCTGTAGGTACGTGCCTTTGCTTCATGAAATTTGGTAAAAAGCATTCTCCTAAAACAAAGGTCACAAACTATCGCAGAATATCGAACAAAACCTTGAAATATATAAATGTGACACGAGTAGAAAACATCCTCAATGTACGAGAATAACGCACATTCAGCTGTTTTTTCGGGATCAAGTACTTCATGATAAACACGCTTTAAGGTTACAGAATAAACCCAGTCACTGGCTCGGAAGAAGATACTGCGCGGGCTGGGCTCGGAAGGAATTCAATGAACTTTTCTATTGAAATTGAACCAAGTTAAGTACTACATCATTTTCAGGTAAGTGGCTCGTTATAATTACCTTTATTTGTTATAACATTTTTATGAAATTTTGTACAAATGTACACTAAATAGATACCTTCTTCCCGTGGCTTGGTTATACGTGCTAGCTTTAATGCTATCCAATGGATTTTGCGTGAAAGAGTGACGGATATCCTCACAAACCGTAAATTTCTGTAAAAAGAACCACATATTCAGTTGTTTAGTTCTCAGCTAAATATATAGGAACTCCAATAAATAATCGGAAGCGAGATTAAAATCTGCAGCCAATTCCTACAAAATGTGGTTTTGAGTTGGCAGGTATAGTAGTGACAGGTTGCTAGCCCGTCTAAAAATCTCAACATCCAAGTTGTGTGAAATCCTATTCTACGAGTGGGTATTGTCTACAAACATCACCCACCATAGAGGATAGAACCTATAGAGAAACAATGTTCGCAACCCCGGTCCGCAAATAGTTTGTTGATTTCAACATACTAAACGTCACCGTCACTGTCACAGAAACTGTACAGAGCCATAACCGTAGAGAAAAAGGCACTAGCGTTACGCGCGATCTTGGACCGGCCAATAAGAGCACAGCGATCACTTCAATTGTTTTGCGGAATAAGGCTAAGAACGCACTACGACTTTTTATCGCGCGATAATTTTATCGCAGAAATGCAACGTAAGGGTTTATATGTCATCGCGCGCACTACGATGAAAAAATCACTATGGACATCGCGATTTTAAAATCGTGTCGCGCGACAAAAAGTCGTAGTGCGCGCCGGCACTAATTTCCGAACAACCAAGATGACATTAGTACTCTATAGGTTCTATCCTCAATGTCACCCACCTATACTACCTGTACTTCGGGTGATGTCCACGTTCGTTTGTTTTCGCAATTATGTTTTAAATAGAAAAGGTTCGTTCACAAATTACTCCAGAGTTATTTCACCTCGCAGCGGTGAACATGTTTATTACCGGCGCAATTACACCGTCCCGCCCTCAGCGTGCGACTGGCGCGATTACACTTGATCGTAATGCAATATTTAGGTTCTCGAATGTACTCAGACCCCGGTGAAGGGATGTTGTTGGAACTTTATCATCATCATAGCTTGTTTTGCCCCTAGAACAGGTGTAGGATTAGAGAAAAAGTTTTTAATCTGATTTGAATAATAAGAAAATTATGTTTTATTATTTATTTATTAATAAACAATACAAATATTGTGTTTAAAATTGATACAATAGTTAATTCTAGGAATATAACATTAAAATGTCTTAGTTACTACAATGAACATTACATCTACTGTACTGTTCTGCAAATATTTCGTCATAATTGATTATTGAATTCGATTGAATATTGAGCGAGAAGCGAGACAACCGTGTAGTTTCTAGAATGTTCGAGTGTAAACCTGAAGAAAATCTTCTTTTATTTAAGCATAATTAAGTTGTTATACAAATACGAAAGCCTAATTTGTCCCAAACTTTCACGATATTTTTATATGAGCGAGTCAGCCAAATGTAACAGCGCCTTTACTAGGGCATCCCAAGTTTTCAGAGAATTCGTGTTATTCACGGACTTGGACGAGCTGACCTCGGCCAAAGGACTAGTTGCGAGACCCGGAATTCGCTGAAGATGCTAAATTAGATTAAAATTTAATTCGAGAATTAATCTTGTTGAAAAATTAGGAGAACTTCTTTTAGAAGGAAAGGTTTGTTATTCTTCAGCTTTTAGCTTGTCGGTAGATACATACATACAAACATCAGCTTGTATGTGTGTGGTGTTGGTCTTAGAATAACACCGCTTCATGTCTTCCGTGGATGTCGTAAGACAACTAAATATAAATATGTAAATAGGTTTAGTTCAAACTAATGGTTTAAAAAAACCATGTATTCCACATTTTGCAGTCACTTTTGACAGATTTTTATGTTTGTTAAGAGGTATAATAGCGACAGGTTATTAGCCCGTTGCCTAAAACATGGACTGACTTATTTCCGTAGTCTCTTCTTACAACATTCACGGAATAAATGAAGCAGTGTTATTTTAAACCCGACGGACATAGGGGTAACTAGCAAAAGTTCAACGTATTATTAGCAATACAATTTGGAATTGAGATAATTTTATCATATCTGATATTTTCGTTGCTAACTGAATTGAAATCTCCTAACGGGCAGACGTTATTCAGACAAAGAAAATAAAACGTCAGAACAGACTAGACAAGATAAGGGCAACTCCGCAACATAGAGTCGCGAGCTAGACTTTTGTAATGAAGTTACAGGATTCTATTTCGAATAATATATCGTATAATCCAATTCGAATGCCATTTCTTGCTATTAAATTATGTTATCTGCAATATCTGGTTTGCTTTACCTATAAAGCAATTAGGTACAGTCGAAGCAATTGGTTGAAATTCCGCAGAACGTTGTCATAATAAACGAAGTAAATATATCATTTGTACAGCAATCCAATGTTACTATGATGTTCACTGTAAAATGGTTCTATGGTGGGTCAATAATCAATTGGTTCGATGGACGTAGGTACTGACAAATATTCTTATTTTACGTCGGGTTTCTCTTCAGTTTACGTCATAAGGTCATAACATAGTTTCAAGAAGCTTGTGGCGTATCTTTCTTGACAGTTATGGTCTTTCCATAGCGCTGACAGAGTCAAAATATAACGTAGACATCACGCCCCAATACCTGCGAGTTAGGCAAAAACAACAGGGCGCCATTCGCTTCTATTCTGACATAATTCTGCCACCTCTCTTACATACTCCTCGGTTTCCGGTTTCGAGTACATTTAATCTGGTTTGTCTTCGGAATACCGCTGATCCGGTCGACTTAGAAAAATTGTGTAAAAATTTAGTTAATTATACTTTCATAAATTTAAAACTCCGTTCAACGTTACAAAAACAGAAAAAGCTGCCTAATTTTCCTCTAAACTTGTCGGAAACTTTATAACAAAATGTTAGTAACACATTATAGCTGCATTCATAACAAATTCATGCCTCACTCATACAACTCAGTATCAAACTTTAATAGAGGCAGGTGGTGATCCAAGTAAAAGTTTCCTACTACCAGGCTGTATATAATTAAAACAGTGTGCTAAGTTCCCAAGCCGGATGCGACGACATGAATATTCTACTGTTGATGTTGAACAGCAGAGCACTCACTTGGGAGATGCCATTTTTTTGTGCATTTTATGGTATATTTTGAGGGAGGCTGGCTAGGTAAGGTACGCCACATACGTATAAGATACTCCATAATCCATCTCGATGTTTGTTACATTTGTATAAAACTGTATGTGAGCAATTATTAGAAAGATTTTTTTCGTACTAAGAACCTCAAGAACTATCGATACAAAAGTTTATATTTCCTATTTCCTTGGCCTCTTATGATATGCACGAACGAATAGTACAGGAGTGTTATTCTAAACCCGACTCTAAACAGCAAACATACATACATACATATACTCACGCCTGTATTCCCAAGAGGGGTAGGCAGAGCACGTGAATTCGAAAATCCAGTGCCACGTTTAGCAATTTCAGGGTAACCAGATGGTCAAACGTGATATTGCAGTGACAGGTTGCTAGCCCATCGCCCACAATACACTAACCCTTTCCCAGAGTCGACTCTTACGACACCCACGGGAAGAAAGGGGGAGGTGCTATTCTAACCCGGCACCACACGGCAAAAAGACACAGAAAACCATAACAAACCAAATTTTCTTGTTAAATGCCAAGTAATATTTTTTTAATCAATGCCGCCTAATAATGTGAATTAAGTCCCTCATCTATTTTTTTCAAGATAAAGTCGTCGAGCGACATCTTCAAGCATTAAGTGCTTTGAGGCTGAACTAAATGTGCCAAGTTTGAGCTATCTTCTACTATAAGAATATACCAATGGGTGTTGTGAGTTGTGGGTGGCAAGAGTCGCTTCAAATATGCATGGTGCTAAGGCAAGGAGGTTAAGTGATGTAAGTTCGAACCAAGTTGGACAGCGATAGAAACGGGGTTAGATATGCTATAGGTAGTTAAATAGTTGCTCGAGTAGCTTTCGTGATAGCAATTTTGTTAGTTAATTACATAGCGACTCTCTATGAGGAACGCTGAGTCGATTCGACCTTCGCAACAAGCATCAGCGCCGCGCGGACACGAGGCGCTGACACAAGCAGAAACCCGATGACACGCCGCCGCCGCCACAGTCGCCGCCGCCGCGAATTGCATTTCATAATTCATTCTAATTCCAACTTCGAGTTAGGTCACTAGTTTAAGAAATTAATTGTAATTTTTATATTTTAATTAAATTAGTTATAGTAAATTGGTTTTTTTTCGACCCTTCGGCTGCAGCTTCCGTATTTGGCGCAGTCGTAGTCTTCTCGAAGCTAGTCCGTATCGCGACCGTAAAACTATCGCAGTCGTGCGCGTGCGATCGCGGGCAGCCGGCTTCATCGCCCTAATCGAGGAGTAAGAACCTGAAGACCGCAGTTCCGGAGGGGAATCCAAAAATCGATTCAGAAAAGACACCAAGGACTATGAAAATCAGCAATCAGTAAGTACACTTGAATCGATCTCGTGTTGCTTCCTTTCTGTTGTAATTAATCCTCATCCAAGATTTTTCACCCACGTAATTCGAAGAGTAGTGAGTCTGCATCGAGACAGTCTCGCTACCGTGAAATAGATTTAAATAGAGATATAGACAGTTTAGAGATGTCGCCAACACCGGAGCCGACCCAGTGCTTCGACGGTGATACTATTTTTAGGGCTATGCGACTCGTTCCAGAGTTCGATGGCAACCCGAATGTGTTAACTAGATTTATAAAAATTTGCGACGAAGTAGTTTCAAATTTTACGAGTACAGGCGCGGGCAAAGAATTACCTAATCTTTGCTTGTTAAATGGAATTTTGAACAAAATTACAGGGCCAGCGGCTCGTACCATAAATTCCAATGGTATTCCGGATAGTTGGTTAGGAGTAAGAAGCGCATTAATTAATAATTTTTCAGACCAGCGGGATGAGACCGCTTTGTATAGCGATATTTCAACGGCAACCCAGGGTAATAGATCCCCGCAGGAATTTTATGAGCACTGCCAGAATTTATTCAGTACCCTTATGACTTACATTAGTTTACACGAATCATTAGATACTACAATTGAGGCCAAGCGTACGTTGTATAAAAAAGTTACTATGCAGGCGTATGTAAGAGGTTTAAAAGAACCACTTGGTTCTCGCATTAGGTGCATGCGACCGGAAAGTATTGAAAAAGCCCTCGAGTTCGTACAGGAGGAGCTTAACGTAATGTACACGCAGCAACGTAGCGACCCTTTTAAAACTCAATTTTTCCAAAGAAACAATATGTCGTCTGGACCGTTCATGTTGCCAATCCAGAGACCCCAAGCTCCTCAGAATCCGATGCAATTTCAGGTAGGACCAGTAAGGCCTAACATTGTGCAGGCACCGCAGCAAAATCCCAGAGTAAATTTACCTCAACAGAGAATGCCCACTCGCACTCAGCAAATGTTTTCCGCACCACCTCCAAATTATAATCCTAGAAGTAATGTATTTAGATTATCGCCGGGAAACCAGAACAGGACTCAAGGTCCTCAGCAGAGGCCGCCTCCACAGCCTATGAGTGGCATAAGCCACTACGTGCCTAAAGTACTACAACAAGGTGGGTTTGATTCACGTAATCCCAGAAATGCAGCCCCATCTAATTATTTTAAGCCAAATGACGTTAATTTCAATATGTGTGAGACGTACGACGACAACTATGACTATTACAATGACACTGACCAATTTTCTGAGCCTTTTTATTATGACCAAGACTATAAAAATTTTACTGTATACGGCTATAATAACGACGAGCCCCAGGTTTCTGAGGTTTTTTACGAAACAGAGCCTCAACCTTCTACCAGTTCCACTGAAAATTTTCCCTTAGTTCCGAGATCAAAAAAGCAAAAATAGAAGTCAATCTACAAACTCAGAGACAACTCCCGTATGTTCATTTTGAGAGTCCACCGCTCAACTTTCTGATTGACACAGGAGCTAACCAATCCTTTATTAGCCCCGAAGCTGTAGCGAATTTTTTTCCGGATTTGCCTTTAAATTACGATCCATTTGAAGTAACAAATGTGCACGCCAGCAGCAAAAACGACTATTCTATAACTTTACCGTGCTTCGACGAGTTTAATGAACAAGACGACCTGAAATTATATGTGTACAAATTTCATAACCATTTTGACGGACTTATAAGACTCGACTTACTGACGAAATGGGAAGCCAAGATAGACTTAAAGGACCGGACTTTAACGACAAGACACGCTACTAATCCCATAAGCATGTATAACTCCCAAAATATTAATCTTTACGAGAACATCATTCCAGCAAGATCCTCAAAACTTTTACGTATACCCATAGATGGCCCAGACGGAGACGTTCTAGTTCACGAACAAGTTATTTGCAACTGTATCATTCACGAATGCTTAACTACCGTGAGTGATAACTGCGGGCTATTAGAAATTGAAAACCCAACCGATCACGATTTAATTCTATCACTAGATCACCCAGCGCAGGCTGAACTTTTTAATTTTGACTGCACAGACATTAAACGTGATACAGCACGAGTCCGGCAGGTTATTTCTAAATTAAGAACGGACCATCTTAATCAGGAGGAGAAAGCGAACTTAACGCGACTCTGTTCGCAATATTCAGATGTATTTTATATCGAGGGAGAAAAACTAACCTTCACTAACAAAATTAAGCATTGCATTAAAACGACAGACGAAGCCCCTGTTTATACAAAAACATATAGATATCCTTTTATTCACCGCCAAGAAGTAAGAGATCAGGTTTCTAAAATGCTTGAACAAGGCATTATTAGGCCATCCGATTCCGCTTGGAGTTCACCCATCTGGGTAGTGCCCAAGAAACTTGATGCTTCCGGGAAACAGAAATGGCGACTCGTAGTCGACTTTAGGAAACTTAACGAAAAGACCATTGACGACAAATACCCCATACCCAACATAAATGACGTTTTAGACAAACTAGGAAAATGCCAGTATTTCACGACTCTTGACCTAGCTAGTGGATTCTATCAGGTAGAGATG
Source organism: Adoxophyes honmai (assembly GCA_005406045.1). NCBI lineage: Eukaryota > Metazoa > Arthropoda > Insecta > Lepidoptera > Tortricidae > Adoxophyes > Adoxophyes honmai. Next base: position 100,711 of record BHDV01063917.1, read on the forward strand.
AACCCTGAAGATGTCCAAAAAACAGCTTTTAACGTAGAGCATGGACACTTTGAATTTCTTCGAATGCCCATGGGACTAAAAAACTCTCCTTCTACGTTCCAGAGGGTAATGGACAATGTCTTAAGAGGCCTACAAAATGTAACATGTTTGGTTTATTTGGATGACATTATCGTTTTCAGCACCAGCCTTCAAGAACATATAGTTAACTTAGAGAAAGTGTTTCAAAGATTGCGGGAGTCCAACTTCAAAATACAAATGGACAAGTCTGAATTTTTAAAACAAGAGACAGCATATCTTGGACACATTATTAGCAGAGATGGTATAAAGCCTAACCCAGATAAAATAGCAGCCATCAAAAATTACCCAATACCCCAAACGTCCAAACAAATCAAACAGTTTTTGGGACTCATTGGCTATTACAGGAAGTTCATCCCTGATTTTGCTCGCACAACTAAACCAATGACTAACTGCTTAAAGAAAGGCAAAAAGATTACTTTTGACCCCGACTATATAGACTGTTTTGAAAAGTGTAAGACCCTTTTGACAAATGACCCAATTCTACAGTACCCTGACTTCAATCGTGAATTCATACTTACCTCAGACGCCTCTAATGTAGCCATCGGCGCAGTTCTTTCCCAAGGTCCTATTGGATCCGATAAGCCCATCTGTTATGCATCTCGCACTTTAAACGACAGCGAGATGAACTATAGTACCATCGAAAAAGAGCTTTTGGCAATTGTATGGGCCACAAAGTATTTTCGACCGTATCTCTTTGGTAGAAAGTTTAAGATCTTAACAGATCATAAGCCCCTTCAGTGGTTGATGAACGTTAAGGAGCCTAACTCCAGACTTACAAGATGGCGTCTAAAGTTAAGCGAATATAATTACACGGTAGTCTATAAAAAAGGCAAATGTAATACAAACGCTGACGCTCTATCTAGAGTAGAAATACATGTTCAGGAAACAGGCCCTTCAACCTGTTGAGGACTGTACCATCAACGCCCGATCACCGCGGCGCGGGCGGCGGGCGCTGCCTATTTATTCGCCGGCGCAGACGGACCCCACCACTCGACACGGGACCTCAACGGCGTAGGACGGCCCTCAAATTAACTAATAAGAAAAATCTGTTTGTTCGGGTTAAAGTTTGTACTAAGACGGATTAAATACTAGTCCTATCGAAATACAGTCTGCTTTTATTACTAGTCCATAGGACCCTAACACAACCTCTAAGACCAATCCTTCTGACCAGCAAATCACAGACGAAGAAATAGATTTAATTATCGCAGACTTGATGGCAGATGAAGGTTTAAATTCAGTAGCTGCAAACCCTACAGACAACCCCCCCACTTTAGCAAGATCCACAACAGACACTGTTCATACTGACCACGAAAATCCCATACTTGAAGTTCCAATTACTGACGATCCATTGAATAAATTCCATAGACAATTATGCTTGACCATAGTAGGAGAGGTAAAAAAGCGACCTTCCGTCACAAAACCTTTCGACACTCACACACGCACTTCAGTACAGCTTTTAGAATCAAATTTAGAAGAAGATGTAGTCAATGCTATCAAGGAATATGTCAACCCTAAAGTCAAGACAGCTCTCTTTATAACACCATATCTCGGATTATACAAAATCATACCAATTTTACAGGAAAAGTTCAAAAATTCGGCTATGAATCTTGTTCTCGCTAAAACCGAAGTTGAGAATGTCAAGGATTATCTTCGGCAACAAGATGTCATTAGAGCATACCACGAAGGAAAAACCAATCATCGTGGCATTAATGAAAGTTATCTAGCCCTCTCACGTAAATACTATTGGCCCAAAATGAAGGAACAAATAACAAAATTCATTAATGAATGTACGGTGTGCGGTCAAGCTAAATATGATCGTCACCCCATAAGACCACAGTTTAATGTAGTACCCCCAGCCAAAAAACCCTTTGAAATAGTTCACATGGACTTATTTACAGTACAGTCTGAAAAATATATTACTTTCATTGATGTTTTCTCGAAGTATGGACAGGCATATTATTTGAAAGATGGAACCGCAATTAGTATTCTGCAAGCCCTACTGAAGTTTAGCACTCATTATGGTTTACCTCTCACTATTATAACTGACAATGGCACGGAATTCACAAACCAACTGTTTGCTGAATTTGTAACTTTACATAAAATCATTCACCATAGAATTCTAGCACATTCTCCTAATGAAAATGGTAATATAGAAAGATTTCACTCAACGATTCTCGAGCATCTCCGCATTCTTAAATTAACAAAAAAAGAGGAACCTGTCTTTAACCTCATGCCCTACGCGATCCTAGCTTATAACAGTTCTATACATAGTTTTACTAAATGTCGGCCTTTCGATATTGTGACTGGACATTTTGACCCCCGAGACCCAATAGACATTGACATGACAGCTCATCTACTACAACAATACGTGTCAACCCATAGAGAACAGATGGAGTCCGTTTATAAGATAATTAACGAATCTTCATTAGCGAACCGTACAACCCTTATAGAAAATAGGAATAAAACACGAGAACCCGAAGTAGAGTACCAGCCCCATCAACAGATTTTTGTCAGAAACCCTTTTGCAAACAGGCAAAAGATCGCCCCGCGTTATACACATGACACCGTACTGGCTGACTTACCGATTCATATCTACACATCAAGGAAACGTGGTCCTATAGCTAAAGCTCGAATTAAGCGACTACCTAAATCAGCCCGATTGTTACAGGATGATCCTGCTGACCCTGACGATAAACCTGGTTCAAAGCCAGGAGATAAAGCTTGAAGACCTCGCAGATGGACCTGGACTTCTTCCATTTGACTTAGGTGACATGAAATTGACTACCCAAAAACACACATTCCTGCAATATATCGAACTGACTGACATAGAAAACAGCATTAACAGCGTCCAAACTCAACTGAAAGAGACAAAAGACCGACTTAGTAACGAAACGTACTCCTTATACGAAATTCAAATTCAGTACCTAGTTAAAAAATTAGATAAAGCATCTGATCAACTGAGAAGCTTGGAGCCAACTCGTAGTAAAAGAGGACTTATAGATGGCCTAGGCTCTGTAATAAAAAGTTTGACTGGTAATTTGGATTATTCAGACGCCATTAAATATAACAATGCCATTAAATCTTTAAAAAACAATCAGGAAAAGGTCGTTACCGAGTTGAACGATCACATCAGTCTTAGCAAGGAGTGGATGGACCACCATACAAATATCGTGTCCCAAATGGTAGAAAATCAAGTCAGAATCAACGAAACCTTGCAGTTACTGCTTAGCAACAATGCGCAGGCAGAAAATAGCTTACTTAAATATGCGAAATTCGCGCAACTTTTAGTTATAATTAATGAAAATATAGATAGTTTAGTTAACGAACTCCATAGGATAGAAGACATATTAGCTTTCACCCATTCATTTAGTATGCATCATTCGATGTTAAGTACACATGTACTAAATAATATGTTAAATAGGTTAAGAGAAATTTATAAAACCGAACAGATATTGGATTTAGAGCTTAGAGAATATTATAGCATTATTCAAGCCGGGTCGTATTTTCATCTAAAGCAAATAGTTATCATTTTTAGATTCCCAATCGTTTCCCCGAATACCTATAACCTTTATAAACTTCCTTTAATTCCGAACAAATATAACCAGATTATTATACCTCCCTATCCCTTAATAGCAACCGAAGGAGATTTCTATGTGTACATAGAGGCTGAATGCCCGAAGGTCAGAACGTGGTACCTGTGCGAAGAAAAGGTTAACCAGCAGATCAGAAGCCAACCTGACTGTATCCAGAATCTCATCAAGACCCAGACCATAGACGAATCATGCAAGCGGACGACTATATCACTATCAAGACAGGCCGTGGAAAAGCTGGACGACAGAACTTACGTCATCATATTCCCTTCACCTACAAAAGTAAAACTAATCTGTGGAAGGGAAGATTACAACACTCTCAGCGGAAGCTACCTTGCTACGATCCCCAAAGATTGTATGCTGCACACAGACGACTTAACTATCGTGAATACAGAAGATCGTGTAGAAGGCCAGCCGCTGAAGATTATGGATATCGCAGACAACTTGAAGATCCAACCCCATCCTCAACCTATACTCTCATTGAGTTCTATAAATCTGGAAGGCCTTCACGAACTTCAGAACAAAGTTTCATTGCAGTCACCGATCCAGCTCGAACATTCAACAGATGCAACTGTCTACCATACTACAATTCCCTTTTACGGAGCTTTGTTAAGCACAACTTTAATCATCATCATCATCCAAGGTCGGCGCTACCTAGCAGCCAAAACCAAGATTCCCGAGAGCAGGAAAAGTGAAACCCCAAACGAGATGCCAGCACCCGAGAAGACCACCGCATCTGCAGATGACTTGCCAGCAATATTTTCTCTAAAGCTTCAAAAATAGTTGCTGGTCTGCGGGGGGAGGAATTACATAGCGACTCTCTATGAGGAACGCTGAGTCGATTCGACCTTCGCAACAAGCATCAGCGCCGCGCGGACACGAGGCGCTGACACAAGCAGAAACCCGATGACACGCCGCCGCCGCCACAGTCGCCGCCGCCGCGAATTGCATTTCATAATTCATTCTAATTCCAACTTCGAGTTAGGTCACTAGTTTAAGAAATTAATTGTAATTTTTATATTTTAATTAAATTAGTTATAGTAAATTGGTTTTTTTTCGACCCTTCGGCTGCAGCTTCCGTATTTAGTTGCTTTCAGCACCATCTATTTAAAAGACCTGATAAATAAAAACACATGACAAAAACATCATGACATAGAAGTGGGTTAAATTACTTTTAGCACAATTTTAGGTCAAAGCATAGGCCAAAGGGTAGCAATTAGTGACAGAAGCCTGCTAGCCTGTCGCCTACAGAATTTATCTTTCTTTATTTACGGAAGAAACAAAGAGGTGTAATCATAAACCTCACATACACAAAACATACAATATAACTTATTAAGTGCCGGCGGTTTTAGAACCTAGCGGCCTGGCTAGAGAGAGGCGATGGCAAGATGGCGACGGATTTTCATTGGTTGCATGGCTGATGGGTCGCCCCTTAGTGTGGGATGCCACTGGCTGGTGGTGGTGGACTCTCTTGCACCTATCCATCTTCCAAAGACCCAGAACACTGCTGGCACTGCCGGGGCCACACCAGAAGGCTTCAAACGCCGAAAATATAGCTCCCAAGTTATAGTTTTGTCTAGGTAGCGTTTTGTGTGCTCTTCTTACCCCATTTGGAAATACAAGCCAGATGTATGTAATAATGCAAGCTACTTGTCTCAAACTATTTCCAAACACGGTGAATCATCAAGTTCCACCTACGTGTAAAAGCGATTCACGCGAGATCTCTTTGATAGCGAGCCCCTCGCCCCTGCGGATTTAAGTTAAACATTAGTGAAAACCTTGCGAATAATTATAATGCGTGTGACGGGAAGAGGGATCGCTACAAGTGCACTTCGAAATAATGACGTGCGGGTGACTGAGACACTAAATTATACACTACTGGAAACGCTGGAAGCTCTAAGTACTTAGTTAAATTAGCATATTCCTAAGATAGTTTAGTAAGGACTTGTACTTTAAATCTGTTTGATATATCGGCTACTAGCGTTAGTGAGCAAAATGTGAAAAAAAAAATGCAAATTTCTTATTTATTTCAATTTTTTTCAAGGCATCTTCAACAATCAGTTGAATTATTTGGCTTATTTGGGACCTTGAGAATTATTTGGTCCATTTTTTACTTAACAAAAACGTTTATACATACATCATGCCTGTTTTCCTTAAAGGAATAGGCAGGACACACGAGACGTTACCAACGTCATGATTATTCTACCGTCCGTAACCGCATTTACATGTAAGTAAGTAAGTAAGTAAGTAATTTATTTATTACCATAAAAGATAATACACATGGGATAAAACGATGGCCCTTGCACTAGACACAAACACAAGGTCTGCATCGCAAGTGCCAGATTAATTAATATCTAAGGTGCTTAAATGCTAAAACAAAGACTGTACAAAAACAAAATAGAGAAATTATGAAAAGGAATTTAGAAATTTAGGTACCTATAAACATAGATGAAAAAAGTACAAAGACAGGTAAGACAGGTTGCTAGCCTGTCGCCTAATAAACACCTAAACCTTACTTTAGTTGCTTCTTACAACATCCACGGAAGAACTAGATACGATCGATAGATGATAAAGATAGCTCTAGGAGACTGGCTAGCAACCTGCTCTGCCAACTCGATTTGGGTAAGCAGGCGTGTTCTTCATAGTAATTTTAGTATAGATACCCATGTACAAGTAATTAGTCGCATGAAGACATACAAAGACGCAATCTACATCTACACTAAATTATAAAGAGGAAAGATTTGTTTGTTTTTTTGTTTGTATTTTTATATGTTTGTAGTGAATAGGCTCAAAAAGTACTAGGCCGATTTAAAAAAAAAACACTATTAGAATGCTACATTCTTCCGAATGGTCATAGGCTACGTTGAGAGATCCTTGGTAATAGTCAATAATGTAACCAAGGGCGTAAAGAAAACCTCTCAAATATAACGCGAGCGGAGCCGCAGACAAAAGCTAGTAAATAATAAAGCAAAAACTTTTAGCCACTTCCAGTAAGACCACGTGACCCCCGCTACCGTGGAAGTGGGAAGACACATTGTATTTAGCCCCATCGTGCATCGCGATCGATACTGCACTCGTAATCAAAGGTTTCCAAGCGCTCGGCAAATACTAGGGGAGAAGGAGATGCGAGGTGTTTAAAAAGGTACCTTTTGATAGTCTTACAACAAAAAGATCGCCCTAGTTTTGTTTGATACCTCCACGCAAGAGTACGGGTAATTTTTAGTTAATGCTCAAATTTTGACGCAACACGATTTAAGTTTATTCATAGGAACAAATGAGAGACATAGTTTCTAAAACATTATTTATCACCCTTTCTAAATGGTTTCTAAATGGCTTTACAGATTTAGTAACGTAAACGTTCCAGTGTCCGACGCTATTATTCGTCACCATATTTTGCGTTGATATTGTTAAGATTGGGAACTGTGAATGGGTGTGTTGGGAGGGGAAGACCTAGACTGACGTTCCGTGACCAAATCGCGGACGTTTTAGAAACAGGTCAGGTCAAGAGTACCCGAAATCGACGAGCATGTATGAAGAGACTAATTAATGTGGATGAAGCAAAAGAAGTAAGTCAGGACCGTAGCAAGTGGAACAAAGTGGTCTCTGCTTACCCCTGTGGGAGAGACGGACTGTATGTATGTAAGTATGTATTGTTAAGATATAAATGTCATTACTTTAAGTAATAGCCCAATTCTTTAATAATAATGCTTCAGTCTACTCCTGGCCACTGACGCTGTAACACGGCTGAGCTGAAAAGTGTAGGTAATTAAAATCATAGGTACGCGATGAAATCCCGTGTCATAATAAATATCCGTATTTTTCATTACATAAGCTCCTATCAAATTAATATGTCGCTAAAGTTTAACTTTCAAGTTGACAGACATTTTCTATTCGCATTATTGTTTTAGGAATATCCCATACACTAGCTTTAAGCCCGCGGCTTCGCCCGCGTGGAATTCGGTTATATTGCGGTATAAAGCGAACATTCCCTCGGGAACATCAATTTTTCCCGGGATAAAAAGTACCCTATTATTTAATCCGGACTTTTATCTTTACGTCTGCAAAGTTTCAAAGCAATCGGTTCAGTAGTTACGGCGTGAAAGCGGAACAAACAAACAAACAAACTCACTTTTCGATTTATAAGTAAGGAAGTAAGGATTACTATGTAAATGGTTGTATTCCTATACAACCTTGCCGCAGTGAGTCGTTGTGCAATTGTCTAAAAATATCTCGATATAAGCATCTGTTTCCATTGACACCAATCTTCTCCAGGCCCAATATAGGTTTTACAGCGCATAGGTATATGTAGGTTTCTCTAAGGTAGCTCCTAACAGAGTGGGTATAAGGTAAGACATTACGAGTGGTCCCGAAGCACGTTCGGCACACTCCGCCACCGATGCACTAAACGTGTTGATCGGGCCACGGGGACGCAATCTACTATCGAACCAACTGATTCCTGACCCACCGCAGAACGTTGTCACAATAAACGTCATAGACATTTCCTTTGTCAAGCAATGAAATGTCACTATGACGTTCACTGTGAATAGGTTCTATGGTGGGTCAGGAATCAATTGGTTCGATGGTACAATGAGATACCACGGACTGACGTAGCTATGAAGCTACTGAATTGTAATACAAGTACGAGAGAAACTTACGTACTGAGATTTTCGAATTGCTATGGGTGCTGTGTGGTGACGGATTGCCTCCATTTTCTTGGAGAAACATGAAAATATGTCTCACTTGTAGACCTAAATATAAAGTTTTGGAAATCCTTGACGGTGGTTTCTTTGATGATGATTGATTATTTTTAGTAAAACAAAATGTTTATTGAAAAGATGGAAATGATTTAGTTTTATGCACGACTTGGTGATTGTTTTCTACACTCCAGATTTCATACTTCCGCATTGTTATTATTTATTTTCCAATTCCCTAGTGAATCAATCCAACAATGTTGGATCGGTTCATTCGGCATCTTTCACTCGTACTCCGAATGAACGAAAATGAACAGTCTGAACGTTCACTCGGATTCGGCCAAACTAAACTTATCCCAAGACACACGTCATTGTCGAAAAAGATTAGTGAATGTTCATTTCTAAGTAATTCTAGCTAAACATGGAATGAAAGAAAAATGAAGCAACCACTCGAGTGAACATTTATTTGAGTGAACCGTCTGATATCACCTTAATTAACAGCGTTCTGAATGAGGATCTACGAAAGGTTTTAGCTACCGTTCTTTTTTCACGAAACCCTAAAATGCTAAAATGATAGATGTCGCTGGAAAACTTGAAGCAAAATATTTTACGCGTTGAGGAAATTGGTGGATGGTTTTACCTGTTTGCTGACTTTTTTCGTTCAAGTCGAGATAAGCTTGTTTGATCGTTTTGTTAAAAAAATGGAGCTACCTATTAGGTATATTATAATCTATTTCTAATTTAAACTGCGTAAAATGAACACGTTAATTTCACGATGCAGTCATTTAAACTGATATACAGATGTAGTGAGAAACTATTTTCCTTCGGGAAAACTCGGATCTTTATCGGAATACGATGACATCCGAACTGTCAATGAATGATCGTATTAAATCAGTGACATTCTCATATCCATTAATATGGAACTTTATTGTTTAGTGTCAAATGTCAAAATGAATAATGTGATTGTATAATATAGAGATGTTACAACCACTTCCTGTAACTTTGAAAATATTAACTCAGTTTTATTGTCTCTAGTAAATCAAACATTATCTCCACTTTAAAACATTAATTAAAAGGACAACCGTTTTCGAGGTTTTAGCATGGCTATACAACGTTTTTATAAGTAACTAGCTTTCCGCCCGCGGCTCCGCCCGCGTGGAACTCGGTTATATTGCGGTATAAAGTACAACTATAAGAAAACTTCTCGTTTCAAACGACACACAGCGCCATCGATCTATCATCTATCGATCGATCATCGATCGATATCGATCTATCATCGATTGATATCGATCTATCAAGCAAACTATATTTTTGTTTTCCCTCGGGAACATCAATTTTTTCCGGGATAAAAAGTACCCTATTATTTAATCCGGACTTCTATCTTTATGTCTGCAAAATTTCAAAGCAATCGGTTCAGTAGTTACGGCGTGAAAGCGGAACAAACAAACAAACAAACAAACAAACAAACAAACAAACAAACAAACAAACTCACTTTCTGACTTATAATATTAGTAAGGATTTGAAAATAATGATACTATAGCGAATATTTGGATTGCGTATTATCCACTCTATATATATATTGGTCTGCTGATGCGACTTACCCCTTCGGCTTTAAGATGGGTACTGAAGCTATTTGAGAGAGTACGATAAATACGAACTTTTCCGAAAAATTACGAAGGAAAATAGTTTCTCACTACATCTGTAGGTAGATTGAATTAAAATTTCTCCAAATCGATTCAGCATGCACATTTGAAGTCAATCCTCTGCATTTTATGCCACTCACCCCAGCTGGCCATTCTAATGCAGTGTGTAGCATTAGATAATATAGTGATCACAATAAACTTGGCAAGATGTTACGTGTTGACGATAAGGTCTCGCATCCTATTTACCTTCAAAAAGCGATGCACAAACTTGCCCCCACCACTCAAAATCCCGCTAAATTCATTGCCGACTACAGTGCTATCTGAAAACACTGACGACTAGACTACATTTTAATGGACAAATAAACATTGTTGCTGTTCCTTTTACATTTACACTATCGGGCGGCGGCACGCTCCGGCGCGCAACTGGAGCACACCCCAATTCATTATGACCCACGTAGCGTACATTTATACGCCTGTATAAAATATAAAGGTCTGCTAACAAACGTATTAACGCAGAGGTTATAACGGTTGATTAGGCTTTGTTAACAGTTCATGTGATTTCTGTGTCGCTTCGGAGATGACTCGTGCGTGAGCTGGAAGCGTGTCCAGATTTCAGTGTGGACTCAGCCTACAATACACAAAGGAAATTGTTAGAGGTGGGACGTGAGTCCACAACTGCTCTTTCCAAGTGCGCTTCTCTTTAATAGTGATTTATGTGACTGTTGCATAATAACATTCATACATACATACTGATACTTACATACAATCACGCCTATGGTCCCAAATGGGGTAGGCAGGGCACACGAAACATGACATAGACAAAAGCATGATAATTTTAGGTTTGAAAACATACATACATACATACATACATACCTTCACGCCTACCTATATTCCCAAGAGGGGTAGGCAGAGCGCATGACTTAAAAAATCCAGTGCAACGTTTAGCAATTTCAGGGTAATCAGATGGTAAAACGTGATATTGTAGTGACAGGTTGCTAGCCCATCGCCCACAATACACTGACCCTTTCCCAGAGTCGACTCTTACGACACCCACGGGAAGAAAGGGGGAGGTGTTATTCTATCCCAACCTCATTACACAGGAATACTGTTGCCATTATAACGAAATACACCAATTTTATAATGTAATCATTATAATGCGCTACAGGATACGGGTAGGTAGGTACCTATTTAAATGTAGGCCATTTGCTTATGGCATTTGAACGTCTAATCTATGATATAGATGTAGATAAAAGTAAGTAATTAAACACTTGGTTTCAGAAAAAAACAAGATGGTGAACTTATCCCCCAAGGGGTCTCTAACAGCCTTTGACACAGAAAGGAAACTTAATTATCGAGACCGACAAAAAGAGAGAAAAGTATTGTTTATTGTTTATTATTTACGACGCCGTATTTACAACCGGTCCATTACCATAATCCGGGTAGGCATAGGATACTAATGCATTCAATCCGGTTTGTTGAATTCAACCAAATTAAACCTGATTAATTACACGGTTTAGTAAAAACCATTGGATATGTCGTGCGATAATGGCGTGATGTATTCGCTGGTTCCGGTCGCCTTTGCCATGCAAATTGTCGCTTGCTCAGTTAAAGATTTAGGTCGTTAATACAAATATTTAATAAGTATTTTATTTATACAAAAGCTCGTGTGGCGACATGTTTAGAGAATCACATCTCCTTTTCTTTCGTTGTTCATGTCGTTAGGGGCTACTAAGGAAATAGGTTTAGGTATGCTATAAGCGAAAGACTAGCAACCTATAACAACTATTTTTCATCTTAATTTAATCCTAAAACTCCAAAGGTGGCTAAAGTTATGGTTAAAACTACAACATAGGACAAAGATGGATCTTCAAGCATTTACTTTACTCAATAGCTACTTTCAAGATGTATTTTTGTTCAAGGATCACGAGGCTGGGATATCGGCGCGATCGGGAAGCGGATGGCGACGCGGCACAGTCCTTGTTGTCATACTTTTTATATAAAACCTGATGAAATCCCATCAACGCATATGAGATCACGCTCGTTTGTTTGCATGGATTTTTATACCATCACGGAAAAATAGCAGCGGGAAAACTCTATAATTATTAGAATTTTCCTCTGATCAATGTTCCTTCAATACCTAGAGAAGGTTGTCAAATGCTAAAACATAAATATTTTATAAAATGTCCAAATTGTATATACGAATCACATACATATAACATGTTCATTATTTTTCGTGTGGTGTCGGATTTAGAATAACACCTCTCCATTTCTTCCGTGGATGTAGTAAGAGGCGACTAAGGACTTAGGTTAAGGTATACTTTAGGCGACGGGCTAGCAACCTGTCACTATTGTACCTGCCACCTCAAAACCTAAAAAAAATACATACATACATATTCTCGCGCCTGTATTCCCAAGAGGGGTAGGCAGAGCACATGAATTCAAAAATTCTGTGCCACGTTTAGCAGTTTCAGGGTAACCAGATGTTAAACGTGTTATTGCAGTGACAGGTTGCTAGCCCATCGCCCACAATACACTAACCCTTTCCCAGAATCGACTCTTACGACACCCACGGGATGAAAGGGGGAGGTGCTATTCTAACCCGGCACTACACGGGGAAGTGGCCACGAAGCGTGAAATAGTCATCGTTTTGTCTATGTAGCGTTTTGTGTGCTCTTCCTACCCCGTTTGGGAATACAGGCGAGATTGTAATATGTATGTATGTTATTATCCTAGCAGAAGCTTGTCGCAAAACGCCTACTGAATGAAGTAGCATGATTTACTAACTTTCAATCAATTTTTGAATCGGAGCCATAGTTTTATCTTCGCAGGGCCAAGCTCGAGTACGCTAATTAGACAATTTTCATTCTATCAATTTAGAATTACAAGCTATGCGAAACAAAATCCATTTTCCTCGAGACCTACAACAGCTTCTGTAGCTTGAAGCAAAACGGTTTGCGAGAATAAGCTCGGAGCCTCAATGAAGCAACTCACACCGGGATTACATAGCATGATTTAGCTCGCACAAAAGCCCAACCGGCACCTGCACTTTTGCATCTGGCTCAGCATTTTTCAGACTTAATATCCGTTAGTGCAGCCAAAGAGTGAAATCTACAACAACGACCTACATTTTTATGACGCCCTGTAAAAAGCAGGACGTTGTATAAAAGTCGCTGTAATACTAAGAACGACGCGGACTTATAAGACGATAATCCGAGCTATCTTGTTAGGCAAACATTTGCATTTTGAAATTGAATTTTTCTTTGGCCTACAAATCTGGGGTGATCCATTTTTTTGCACAACCTAGGTAGCAAAACTTTATAAAAGGTTATGTAGGTAATGCAAAATGGGTTTTTAAGTAATCAATGGTATTAGGTTCGTAAAAGTAGGTATCTAATTTAGTCATTTTAACGGTTAATCGTTTTTAAGTAAACGCAAGGCATTGCTGAAAATGGAGATACCATCAGTATTTCGAACATTGTAGGTATACAATACATACTTAGTAAATTGTTATCGCTTTAAAATGATTTTATCCAAACATGAATAAAATCGACTCTTAGAATAAGTCACTCTTTGCTCGCGAGTAAATCCTGTACCTGTGCCGTGTCGGGTTCTAACCCTGTTATTGTAATAACACCTCTCCATTTCTTCCGCGAATGTGGTAAGAGGCTACTAAGGACATCAGCACAGCATGCTTTAGGCGAAGGGCTAGCAATCGTTTAGTCCGTTTTCATAATTAAGGTTTCGTAATTGACTACCAAAAAAGAAATATTTTTCTTGTATCGTAGTTAATTACTAAACAAGAATTTGTTTTCCGTTTTCGTAATTGAATATTTTTTCTTCTTTCGTAGTTAATTACGAAACTTATCCGTTTTTCTTTTTTCGTTATTAATTACCAAACAAGAATTTTACTGCACTAAAGAACTAGTCGGTACTTACTTTTTTAAAGTATAAAGAAATGACATTTGAAATCTATTCATAGTGTGACTAAGAAAAAGGAGAGTAAGTAAGAGAGGGGCCAACAATATAATAATATAAAAATGGGCAATATTTTCCGATTTTGTTTTTGTTTGACATAAAAAGACCGAGATAAAAATTTCACAGGAGTTATCAGACGCGTGCACTCAACCACTCGTAAAAATATTTACGGTCAATTACCGGCCCCCCTGTATAAGGACAATAGTGTTACGGCAGAAGACGCACCATTCAACTCGTAGATCCAAATACGACAGTAGCTTTTATAATTTTTTGTAATTATCTAGGTACTTACTCTTTTTCTTAAAGCAAAGGAACTCGAAATTAGTTTGAAGATTCGTAAACATCATATAGTTCATTGCCACTGTGCTAGCTTAGCTGTTTACAAGTAGCGTTTGTTTAAGATGGCGATTTTTGGGCTGTGGGCAGAATAGTTCCTTCAATAGTCGCGCTAAAAGCAATGAGGGATAGTATCACCCCACATCTTAATTCTGGTCATATTTGAAAAAGTCATGAGCATTTTATAAAAATATACAATGTATTTGACGGCCAGATAGCCCAGCGGTTAGAGAACCTGACTGTGAAGCTCAAGGTCCCGGATTCGATCCCCGGTCGGGGCAGATGTTTGTATGATGAATACGAATGTTTGCTTTCGAGTCTTGGATGTTTATCTATATTTAAGTTTATCCGTTGACTAGTACCTACCCATAACACAGGCATTAATTTGCCTACTTTGGGACTAGGTGATTGGTGAAAGTATTGTCCAGTGATAATTTTTTATTTATTACGTTACAACATTATATATCTCTAAGGTATCAAAAATTGTTCAACATCCCTGCTTTTATATTGCTGGATAGATACTTACAAAATAATCAGATTTCGATTCAAATAACTAAAATTACCAGATAAATAAAAATGATTTTGAATTCATGTGCTCTGCCTACCCCTCATGGGAATACAGGCGTGAGAATATGTATGTATGTATGTAAATAAAAATGTCAGAACAAAATCATGTTGTCAGAAATGGATATTAAAAAGGTTTTGTAAGAGATTTTTTTATTGATAATTTCTTTAGGATTACTCTTTAACCTTGTTACATATTAATCTTTCATCAAAATTACGAGAAAAATATTATTTTGTTGTTAATTACGAAACTCAATTACGAAAACAATAAAATAATTCTTATTTTATAATTAATTATGAAACAGGAAAAAATATTCCTTTTTCGAAGTAAATTCATTACGAACACAGAATTAAAAATCTTTTTTCGTAGTTAATTACGAAACTCGATTACAAAAACGGAAAATAAATTCTTGTTTGGTAATTAACTACGAAACGAGAAAAATATTTCTTTATTGGTAGTCAATTACGAAACCTTAATTATGAAAACGGACTAAACGCTAGCACGTTTATCTGTCGCTACTGTTTTTTTTTATCTTTTAACGATGCTAGAAGTGGCTACGAAACGTGAAATAGTCAAAGTTTTGTCTGTGTTTCGTGTCCTCTGCCTACCTCATTTGGGAACACATGCGTGATTTTATGTATGTAAGTCAACTTTTCATATGGAAAAAAGCGGGTAAGAGTGACTTGTTCCTAGACAACATATTTGTTTTGGTTAAATTCGCCCTTAATCATCCCCAGTTTTACCTCTGGACACCTACAAATAAAAAAAAATGACTGTTAAAATTCTAAACTTAAAACAGAGTACACACTACGTATTTAATGCATATACTTATAATAAAATAGACTCAATCACTTACCATCGATCCTGTAATGTTGACACTGCACCTTTCGGCCCGGGCTGGGCATTTCAAAGGTTTCCCATAATTGAACCAAGCGAACCATGGCAAAGCTCTGGGAATAGTGAATGCCCGAGCTATTGCTGACCAGTTCGCAAATTTGAACACATGATTACTTTCCTGCTGCTCAAATAATTGATTTAAAATGATCAGTAATACTCCGTTTTACATTACATTTGTAACGTCAAATCCTCACACATTTTTAAATAAACCCAAAGCGTCACTGCAAATGGTGATACCGTTTGTATTGAGACCATAACTCAATACTACAATAATGATTTCTAGTTTTTCATTTTTCGTCATTTTATCTCATATTTTACGTCGCTCTACCGCGGTCGAAACGTCGAGGTAGTTAAAACCATTAAAAAAAACATGGTGTTGTTAATTTTCCCGTGTGGTGCCGGGTTAGAATAGCACCTCCCCCTTTCTTCCCGTGGGTGTCGTAAGAGTCGACTCTGGGAAAGGGTTAGTGTATTGTGGGCGATGGGCTAGCAACCTGTCACCGCAATATCACGTTTAATCATCTGGTTACCCTGAATTTGCTAGACGTGGCACTGGATTTTTGAATCCATGTGCTCTGCCTACCCCTCATGGGAATACAGGCGTGAGTATATGTATGTATGTATGTATGTTGTTAATTTTGAAACTTTGGAGTTTTCGTACCTTAACTACCTACCTTTAGTATAATCTATCGTTAACAAAATTTGGTCCGTCTGCTATTCTGATCATTATCTATAGGTAAAGTGTCTGAGGCCTTGGGAGTGCCAGTCGCAGTAGTAGCAAGAAGTGATTTACGGCTAACGATATGTATGACTACAGAAATTGATATTATATTTTCGTCTAAGTTCTAGTCTAGACATATAATTTGACGTTCATTCATTAATGTATCGTCTGGCGTAACGTTAACAGTTAATTAGGTTACTTTTAACTAGACTAGATCAATATAAAGCTGCTTTAATGGATAGAAAATTATACAGATACCTACTCATTATCAAAGTCTAATACAATTATAATTAATTATTAGGATTTATATAGAATTTGACATAGAAATTGACATAATATTGTTTGTGAATTTTCCAATCTGAACTGGGATTTATGTCCAAAACACTCTCTCTCTGAGAGCACTATGCCGCAATTGTTAAGTAAAAATGTCACATTGACTGGCAATTTCACACAAAAAAGTTAACTGACAATCTCACTGTGTCTTTCACCTAAAGCTGTCACTCTCCGATCAACAAACGTTTTCTTTACACTAGACCAGCCATTCTCAAAGTGTGTTCCGCGGAACCCCAGGGTTCCGTGATGTCCCTGATGGGGTTCCGCAAGAATAAAAAAAAAAAAAAGCCATTCTCTGATCAAAAGTTTTGACGCGGCGAATACATGGACGGACGGGTGGATAAATAATACTTTTAAAAACTGCTGTTTTTTTTGTAGGGTTCCGTCAAGTGTTTCGCTTTCCAAAAGGGTTCGGTCGCTAAAAAAGTTTGAGAAACGCTGCACTAGACTGTCCAAGTTTCCACCGACCGCCAACACCTGGTCACGCTCTGCCTATCCCATTTGGGAATATTGGTATTAAAAACTAGCTTAAGTTTTGACGTCTTTATTTTACTCTGAATTATACGAAGCAAATAGTCCCAGATAGTCCGACAAACAGCGCCCAACAGGGTACGATAATGGGCTGATTTATCACAGTGTCTGCAAATGCAGGATGCAACCACAAGTGCCCTTGCCGGCGCTTCCGAGGCCGTCACCCAAGATTTATACGCCTCCTGCTGCAGAAAGATAAGCAAAGAACTTCTAGTAACACTAGATTTTTTAACGAGGCTCATTTGTTTATTTATAAGCGTCGCTGTTCTTTTGCTTTCGAGCTGTGTGGTATTAAGGACACATTTGAATTTCGAATGTTTTCGGCAGCAGACGTCGACATGTAGGGGCAAGTTGTTGCGGTTGTTTTTGACCGCAGGCAACAACTGCAAGCGTCGTATACAAAGCACACAGTCTTACAAGAAATGCTATGCCAAATATTACTTTCTGACAAATATTAAAAGGGTGAAATTTCCAGTGAATGTGACATTTTTACTTAAAAATTGCAGTACGAGTATAGAGGCAATTACATTGAGATGATGACTGCATGCTACATGCGGTGAACGCAAAAGTGTAAGGAACTCGGTAGTCGGCCGCATTCGGCGAGCGGCAGCTGTCACAGCCTGACCAGGTGTTGGCGGTCGGCGGACAGTCTAGTGCAGGGTTGGCGAACCAATGGCACGCGTGTCAACGTCAACCTTGGCGCGCAACAAAATATTTCAGGCACGCCGAATGATACTCAACCTAATCCTTGAATTTTTTATTTTTTAATACCGTCTAGTTTTGTTAATATTCGATAATTATCAATAAGACAATAGTCATACTAAATGGCACGTATGTCACTAAAGGTTCGCCATCCCTGGTCTAGTGTAAAGAAGACGTTTGTTCGTCGGAGAGTGACAGCTTTAGGCCGGCCTTACACCTGTAAGTTTTACTTACGTAAGTAGGGACACAGCTATAAGTTAGAATAAGACAGCAATGCTCGTCTCTCTTTTATGCAGATAGCTCCGTCCTTACTTACTTAAGTAAAACTTACGGGTGTAAGGTTGGCCTTAGGCGAAAGACACAGTGAGATTGTCGGTTGACTTTCTTGTATGAAATTGTCAGTCAATGTGACGTTTTACTTAACGATTGCGGCATAGTGCTCTCAGAGAAAGTGTTTTGGACATAAATCCTAGTTCGTATTGGGAAATTCATACACAACATTAAATTATGTCGCTTTGTTCTGGTTTCCTCACGATGTTTTCCTTGACCTATGTGGTCATGTTGGTCGTGGTCGTGGTAAATGTTGAATTCGATTTCGCACATAAACTCCAAAAAAAGCCTTGGCTTCGAACCTACGACCCTTTGCATGAGAGCATATTTCAAAATGTAATTATTATTAATAAGACTAATAAGTAACATTTTTATGTTACTTGCCTACCTGTGTATACCTGTGTGGTGTCGGGTTAGAATAGCACCTCACCATTTTCTTCTGTAAATTTCGTAGGAGGCGACTAAGGAGATAGGTTTAGGTGTGCTTTAGGCAACAGGCTAGCAACCTGTCACTATTCTACCTCTTCCATCTGTTTGCAAACCTAAAACGAAGCATGTAATAGTCATAATAGTTTTGTCTATGTCACGTTTCGTGTGCTCTGCCTACCCCATTTGGAAACACAGGCGTGATTGTATATACGTATGTATGGTATGTTACTTTATTTGATGAATATTACATGACATGTATGTAATAATAATCATATCACGAATAAATGAGTATGAACTTGTATGAGACAGCAAACTCACACTGTAGCCAGCGTTAGCGTAAAGAAATGTTATTTTAAACCCGTAGCCACGCGAGGGTTAGTAATCTCTAGTTTCTGCTAAAATGGCAAAACTGCTAGGTACGAGTATCATAAATAGTGATATGAGCACAGCTTTTGCAGCAGACGACGTCGAAGCGGAATTTCATTAAACCTTTATACCTAGATATATGTAGGGTCAGACCAATTTACGTAGAAAATTTAGTTCCAACGAATTAATGTTTGAATTTGCATGCTAATATCCTATGATTATGGAAATTAGTCTGCTTACTTCAACATTGTTTATTGTTTTTCTTTTTTACATAGAAAACATTTAAAAAATTGCTGTTGCTGTGTTTTTTTTTATTTATGCCCTATGAACGTTAAATTCGATTTAAGATTATAAATTATGAAACTATACTCTGATTATGAGAATTTTAACGGTCAAATCATCACATATTTTTAAGTTAATCCAAGGTGTAGTGGTGCGGTAAGTCCAAGGTCCTAAAATTATGATACTTAACGTTTGA
Organism: Adoxophyes honmai; assembly: GCA_005406045.1. NCBI lineage: Eukaryota > Metazoa > Arthropoda > Insecta > Lepidoptera > Tortricidae > Adoxophyes > Adoxophyes honmai. Next base: position 120,376 of record BHDV01063917.1, read on the forward strand.
ATCGGAACATTATAACAAATAATAGTACATACAGTCACGCCTGTATTCCCAAATGGGGTAGGCAGAGCACACAAAACGGTGACTATTTCACATTTTGTGGCCACTTCTAGCATTTATTTCTCAGGTTTTAAAGTGGCAGGTACAATAGTGGCAGGTTGCTAGCCTGTCGCCTAAATGTACCTTAAACTATGTCCTTAGTCGCATCTTACGACATCCACGGAAGAAATGGAGAGGTGTTATTCTAAACCCGACACCTCACGGATAATACATATAAGTGTATTTGCATTAACAGTTAATTTCCAGTTTTACCTTTGGATTCCAGAGATATTTTCAAATTATGCCGTTGAAAATTCACATTTTAAAATAAACAAAGTATAGCATAGGTACATTCGATGTTAGAAATAAAAGGTATTTAAAAAATAATGACTATTAAAAAAAAATTTAAAAAAAAACTTTTCAGTAAAACGGTTTTATTTTAGTCTAATCAATGTATATAAAACCGTTTTACTTAAAAGTTTTTTTTTTAATTTTTTTTTCGAGCTTTTAGTTTTTTTTTTTTTTATTTGATATAGTGCACTGTATTCTCCTTGCAAAGACCTTTCAATTGATACCCATATTGATGGGGTAGATAAGAATTAGGTCATCCGCCATTTTGTAGCGGCGGCCATTTTGAATTTACAATGACAATGAATGTACATTATTGTATTGTCACCACAACTAAAAGCGCATACCGAATTTCAGATCAATCAGTTGACGGGAAGAGGGTTAAAATTCAATTTCTAAATTTGAACCAACAAAGACCAAAGATCAAAGAATAAAGACTAAAACAAACGGGGTAAGCTAAGTAAAACCGTTTAAAAACGGTACTAAATACAGCACGACCTAAACCACTTCAAATGTGCATTGGAAATGCTAAACCTCTTGCTAACTAACCTATGATTATCGTGAATGTCAGAAAATGCATTCGACAGCCCGTAGCAAAATGCAACTAAGTTGACGACTATTTAATAACTAGTCAAGCTTTTCAATAAGCGTATAAGTTTAGTATTTTATTACGCAATCAAAGTAAAACATTAAAGATTTACTTGCTCAGTGCGACCGCAGCGCCTCCTGCGGGGCGAGCCGGGTAATAAAGTATAATACTTAATCACCAAAGAAGATATTTTTATGATGAGCCAGTGTTAAGTTTTATGTATTTTGTACATCATCATTATCCTTATTAAGATGTTTAAGGTGAGTTCACCGATGTCTGAACATTCTTAGTGTTAATAAAATTTATGTAGAGGTACCTACGGCTACATTAAACGGTTCATGAAACTGAGAACGTTTATTTACTTCGAATGTATCGTTTTCTCTCGCATTTGGTAGAACCAACTAAATATAAAATATTTTGGATTATGCAACTACTTAGACGAGTATGAAAACATGACGTCTGGTACATCGAAAAAAAATGCTGAAGTTTTTGTAGGTAGCCACTTTTAGCTTAATTTGTAGGTTTAAGATGGATTAGACGTAATAAGTGACTACTCTTACTAGCCTGGTGCATAAAATATACTTGATCTTATTTTCTTTAGTCGTCTCTTACAACATCTTCGCCAGAAGAGATGTGTTATTCTAAGGCCGACACCTATTAAAAACGCTATACCTATATGTCGCAGGCGGATTGTATAATCCGCCGTTTTACATTACGCCTAGCCGTTTTGCAAAACAGCGCCGTTTTGTAATGCGGCGGCTCGAATATTCGAGTCCCAGAAAAAACAAAAGCCGGTTGGCAATTTTGAATTTCGAATTTATTTTGTAAGCGGTCAATTACGACCTTGGAAGTTATCCATGATACAATAATCTAATAATCAATTGCTTATCCAGTCCCGGTGAAAATGATTTTAAACTCCATATCGTACACGAGACACGTAGTAACCGACAATTACTGCACTCCATTATGCCGAGTGTCATTTGTCTCGCGGACATGTGCCGCCCTATTGGCAGCTCAACCCTAATTAGACTGACGCGAGTATTGGTAGAGATGAGTATCGGAAAACGTTTAAGTTATGAGTACTCGCTACAAACTATCAAGGATAGCGGATTGAGTGACTTAAGTTGTTGTTGTTGTTATCCCCGTCCGTCGTCTATGCAGTGTCCGGAATCAAATTGCAAGATTGTAAGTAGTGGAAGTAGGAATGTGCGAAATTACCCCCACTATTTAAAATCTTGCCGCGTTAGGTGCCGAGGACTGTACCGACCATAAAAATGTTTGTAACCGAAGAAGTATTTATTTATAGATACAAGTACAAGTTTACGATTTTCGGAAATTTGCCTTTACGACTTGTGTTGACACTACATAGCCTAAGTTGAATAGCTTCATGATTGTAGGTCTATAGATTTTGAGTCTCTTTTCAAATGTATAGAAAACTAGCTTTTGCCCGCGGCTCCGCTCGCGTTAAATTCGGGGTATCACAGAAGAGATAGCACACATACCAATTTATAGCTTTCTACATTGAAAACTTCCACCCCTCATTTTAGGAAAATGGGGGATTTTGAAGAGACAAAAAGTAGCCTATGTCACTCTCCATGCCCTAAAGTATCTCTACCTAAAAAATCACGTCAATCCATCGCTCCGTTTAGCCGTGAAAGACGGACAAACAAACAAACAAACACACTTTCACATTTATATATTGCGTCATAAAAGGCGGTATCTTTTAATTACGTAGAATTCGAGATTCTAAAAAGGCTTCAAAAAACCTTAGTAACAATGTTAATGTCATAATTGTTATATCTCCGCGCGTTCTAGAGAAAAACTGTTTTGACGCATAGACAGGCAGACGGACAACGAAGTAATACGAAGTTTTTCTTTAAAGCGCGCTCTACACTCGCGACGCGAACACCCGCGAACGTTCGCGAAAGCCGCGAATCGCGAGAGTAGATGTTGTTCACGCCTTCGCGTTCGCGCTTCGCGGCGTTCCCCGTCCGGTGGCGGTTTTTTGGTCCGCGACAAAGGGCGCGCGGCGCGCGAACGCGAACGCAGCTACACTCGCAATTGTTTTGCAGTAACGCTCAAGACTTTTGGATGGATTCAGGACTTCATGGATTTTTGTCATCCACCAACGTCTTCTTCTCCATTTCTTTTTTACTTGTTTTTTGAACTATAACACAGAGGTAATTATAATACGCTATGGCAAGCAGTGATACAGCGGCAGCAGGAATCACGTCGTCGTCCATTTCCGATGAAGCCGCGAACAAGACTGCGAAGCTTTGCGAGTGTGGAAGGACACAGTTGTGCGTGAGCCGCTGCGTAAATTCACGCCGTGAATTCACGGAGCGACTTCGCGCCGCGAGTGTAGCGCGGGCTTAAGAGGTAAAAAACCATAAAAAATATTTAAGTGCATGTGTTCGAAAGGTACGATGTTAAAGTCATAGAATACGATAACAACCCTCCCTTAAATTTGGAGGTCATTAAAAATGTTGATACTCGTATAAACGGGTAAGTCCATTTTACGTCAGCATCTTCCCTTCCCTATACATAATAGCCGCCCTCTAAAATTGGCAACGCTTTTGATCACGGCCCGATCAGCTTAAATCGTTCGTACGTTTTGCTTGAACAGCGGCTATTTTAGGTTCAATGCGTCATTTGTCAATGGAGGTTATTTTTACTCGTGTTTTTCATTCCTTTTACTGACTTTAGTTCTGACGTAGAGTCACCAACTGATTTCTGCATACATACACATACATCACGCCTGTATTCCCAAATGGGGTAGGCAGAGCACACGAAACGCCATACAAAACTATGACCACTTCACGGTTTATGGCCACTTCTGGCATATTTTTTAGGTTTTAAAAGAAGTATACCTACTATAGCGTACTTTACTATACTACCTTAGTCGCCTCTTACGACATCCACGGAAGAAATAAAAGGTATTATTCCAAACCCGACACCAACACAGGGGCGTAGCTACCAAGGGGCTAGGCGGGGCAGTGCCCCGGGGCCCCCAAGCACAGGNNCTACGCCACAATAATCAGTTATAGGTGTGGGGCCCAATTTTTTTATTTGCCCCAGGGCCCTTGGTTACCTAGCTACGCCACTGCACCAACACTATTAGGTACTACATAAAAATAGAACACAAAACTTCAACGGCACTGGAACGAAATTGGACTGTATCGTTAACGTTCATAAAAAATATACAACGTCAACAAAACTAAAACGTTTTTCCACTTTTGCCTTATTAACTCGTTAAGCAAATAAACAACTGATATAGTATAATGAAAACTTATTCTATAATTATAAGAGGCACTGTAAAAAATACAACTCATTATTATGGTGCCCTCACCAGTGCATTTGCATGAACTTACTTAAATTATGGATTAACAGAAAAAATCATAAACTAGTCTGCAAAACGTTTAGTGCCATAGTTTCGATTGATTTGCGTAACGACTAGAATGACCCAACTTGTTCCTTAATAAAATAAGCTAATGGAAAAGAACTGATTTTACAAGTCGTAAAGAAAGTAAAACAAAATCGTGGTGTCTAAGTAAGTATGCGATAAACGTGAAAAATCTGGAGCGTCTTGCAATTTCGTGAGTTAATGAAAACCGTAAATACTTTTGGGAACTATACATACATATTCTCACGCCTGTATTCCCAAGAGGGGTAGGCAGAGCACATGAATTCAAAAATCCAGTACCACGTTTAGCAATTTCAGGGTGACCAGATGGTTAAATGTGATATTGCAGTGACAGGTTGCTAGCCCATCGCCCACAATACACTAACCCTTTCCCAGAGTCGACTCTTACGACACCCACGGGAAGAAAGGGGGAGGTGCTATTCTAACCCGGCACCACACGGGAACTATACATATACATTTTTAGATAAATACTTTATTTACCTGTACCTACCTGTTGCATCTACATACGTTTTATCACGCAGGGCTACTGGGCCATCAAACCATTTTATAAATACCTACCCTTGAGAATACCCATAATAATATCATAAAAAATATTGTTTACTGCTTCAAATACCACAACTTAAAATAACTCGTAAAACTTACAGTTCAAATTGCAGGTATAGTTTTTGTAATTAGTTTGGATTGTAACATGTTCCGAGTGCAGTTTTATTATTATTCAAAAATACATATTGAATGCACCCGTTAACGAATATGTTTAACAAAATTATATCTTCGAGCCGTAAAGCGCGGTTAGCCGCACCATATTAACTGTTTTATTGCTTTCAATACAAATTTGAAGCGAGTTTTATGATCTTTACTTGTTGTGTTTTAGTTGAGTTTGTTCGATTAGGCTTTACTTAGACTTCAAAATATTGGTTTGCTCACCCAGGAGAAACACAATCTGCCTCGCTTGAAGCCGTTAGTAATAAAATAAATTATTGGTATGAGACAAAAAATTGCGATAAAGAAGCTTACAGGGACAACCTCTTGAACCCATTTTCTACTGTCGCATTCGGTACAATACCGAACAATGTTTACACACATACACACATCACGCCTGTATTCCTAAATGGGGTAGGCAGCGAAACTCTACATAGACAAAACCATGACGTGTTTTCGTTTCACGCTTTGTTTCACGTTTCGTGGCCACTTCCAGCACATTTTTTAGGTTTTGAGTTGGCAGGTATAATAGTAGTGACAGATAGCTACTCTGTCGCATATATATATACCTTAACCCATGGGGTTCCCAAACTGTGCGCCGCGGCGCCCTGGTGCGCCGCAGAAAGTATTGAGGGGCGCCGCCGTGAGTCGATTCTCTATCATTATCCGAAACCACCAATAGTACTTTGTTTATTGCATATATTTTAATTTTTGTTTCTCTCAACCTAACCACTACCGCTATCCGAGCCTTCTTTGTACTGTATATTTTTCAAATAGTTGCCGGTTGCGGGCCGAAAAAGATTGGGAACAACTGCCTTAACCTATTTCCTTAGTCACCTCTTGCGACATCTCGGAAAAAATGGAGAGGTGTTACTCTAAACTCGACACTACACGGAACCAAACAATATTTAACTAAGTATATTAAAAAAACAAAAACAACAGTGTAGGAGTAATAAAAAACAAGGAACAAGCAAGCACTTACTTTTTCAGTCTGGCCACTCCGGCTAGTGCCTAAAGATGTGAATTCACAGATGCGAGAAGTAGCTTAAGTGAAAAGTTTGACGTTGCCCTGACAGTGTCGAGTTACTGGCGGAAAATAAAAGGAGCGAAACAAAGAGTGCTCCTTAGCACGACTTGCATGCACTTTGCACCCTGACAAGTCCAGGATTCCCTTCACCACCGCCAACTCCCACTTACAGAATTATTCCACAAACTTTTTAAATCCTTTCAAACTGAATGTAAAGTAAATTGAATATTTTATTTAGTGTTCCTCAGAGCCAAAGGCTACTTGAATAGTTCAGCTCAGCGGCGTATTTATTATTGACGACCAACTTTCAGGGAGAATTAAACCTCGGCCAGTTCAATTATACCTATTTCCGTAAACCATTCGTAACAGGTAAGGCCGTTGCATATTAAACATTTACGTAATTAATTCGGTGGCCCACATCTGAGCACAATAAAATTCAATTACGTACATTGAAATTACCTCAATAACGCTTAATTATTTTGTGTTATTTGACATTTATGAGATCCAATATCGCATTGGCTGCAATAAAATAAGGCCAGGCATTACAGCGGTGCGTCGTTAGTAGACATTTGCGTTGTTTGTTGCATTGGCTTCGTTATATACTGCAAATAGCAAACAAATTATGGGACAAATTAGTTCAGTGCTGTTTAACATTTGCCGGTGTGAAACGTGATGCTGCAGCAACGGCGCATGCTCGCAGTGTGATTCGACAAACGTTTAGTAAATTAAGTCTCTTTTCAAAATTTCCCGTGTGGTGCCGGGTTAGAATAGCACCTCCCCCCTTTCTTCCCGTGGGTGTCGTAAGAGTCGACTCTGAGAAAGAAAGTGTATTGTGGGAGATGGGCTAGCAACCTACCACTGCGATATCACGTTTAACCATCTGGTTACCCTGAAATTGCTAAACGTGGCACTGGATTTTTGAATTCACGTGCTCTGCCTACCCCTCTTGGGAATACAGGCGTGAGAATATGTATGTATGTATGTATGTTTATTTTTATTAATTTACTGCGCAGTAGAAACTCGTATGTGGACTAGCTGAATATACTGTGTAATGCAATGTTCAAAGGCCAATTGGCCGCACGAAGTTCTCAATGAACTATCGTTGAGGATGTCACTTGTTAAAATATGCATGACAGTCGATCTAGGAGCCTAGAATGTGTCCTAGTTACGAGTAATATGAGGACGCAGTAACAGCGCGGAATAATCCAGCTTATGTGCCTCGTTTACTCCGCCCACTTCCACGGTTGGAAGCTGGAAAGTTAACAGGAAAGTTGGTGGTTCCAGTAATATTCTAAACATCCCACTACTTGATTTCATCAATTAAAAGTAGCACCAACAAGACGCTTTGTTCGACCAGTCGAGAGGCAACAAAGAGTTTTAGTAGATCACGCGTGACAAGTAAATAAATAAATAATAGGCCTCTTCTTACTACTCTCTTCGGTGCAGTTCTCACCAGTACTCTCTTTTAGTGCAATGCAATGATTTTCTATTACCTAATTTGATCTAAATATTCTATCCTGGACCTATTATAATTCTTCTATAAATTTTAGCATCAGATTATCGCGCCGTGTTCTTCTTCTTATTATCTAGCATAAATTTGATCCCCACTATGCTGTCCAGTTCTTCGAAAAAAGTATTCACACGACTAGCTTTTGTCATTAAAACAACCGTCCGATGGGCTGAAAATCTTCATTTGTTACCGTTCCGTATTTGTGTATTTCTTTTAAAGCTTTGACTCTGCTGTAATTGAGTCTTCTGCTTTGACTTACTTTAATGCCATGCCTTTGCCAGCCACCAATGGCGATTTAATTGGCTATCCTTGTAATGCTATACTTCAGTCTGTATTTAGTCGATCAACCATACATAAAAGATTGTGATAACAATTAAAAAAATAGCTCGCCATCCATTTAGACGATATTAAAATCCGACGACAAGCGAATGATAAAGAATACGAAGCATGTTTTTACTTGCACTAAAACAGATTTATAGACCTGCTGTCGCCATCATCGCCATAATGACAGACTGAAGTCCAAGCACCATGCATCTCACAAATTTATGATCAAAGCCAACTAAAGCAACACGCTCTGAACTCGATCTCAACTTGGTAGCGCCACCATCAATGTGTTGGCTGCGGTAATTAAACCGGGCCGGCAGGACCGGCGGACTTTGCACATAAATATTCATTCTCCGACTGTCGGATGGCGCATTCCGGGCGAGCCCCGACTGAATCGCCGGCCCTTGCGATCATCCGAGCGAATTCGATCGCGAAGTCGATTGGGATGTCCAAATATTAACCGGTTACCTGTCAAAACAGTTGTACGGTGGGAGCATTAATATTGGTGAGCAATAGCTGTGACTTGTGCGTGGATGTCAGGGTGTCTGTTATAAGTTCGGTCCTTGTAGGTCTTCTTATTTCAAGCGACGTAGCATGGTCGATTTACATCAACATTGACATGCTATCAACCTGTCGCTATTATACCTGCCAACTAAAAACCTAAAAAAAAACGCAAGATATGGATACGAAATGTGAAATAGTCTTGGTTTTGTCTATCCAACGTTTTGTAAACTCTATCTACCCCATTTGGGAATGCAGGCCTGATGTATGTAGGTATGTAACTATGTAAAACCCTATCACGTCACATTTGCTAATCGCTCACGCGTTTCAAACTTTCCACGAACATCGGTAACAACCGGCAGCGAAATTGGATTATACAGATTAAATTTTACTGTATTCTGGTAAAATGTAAAATTATCTGAAATCAGTGAAGTAACTACAAAGGAAAACAGAGTTTTTTCGCTCCTTTGCCACGTCACACGTGGTTTCAGAAACTTTATTGAAAAGTTCTCAAGATGCACATCATCAAAGCGGTTTAACTGCGCCTCTCACATAACCACATCTATAACATGCTGAGCTCATCATACTTAGGATTACTCTATACTTCAAAATGAGCCCCCAAGAAGATTAAAGAGAACGAAAACGTAAACCAAAATCGAGTGCCGTCGCAAATATTTACGGGTGTATTACTCTACTGCGACCCTAACGGGGCTCTTGATATTAATCTACTACAAAGCTAAGGGCATTTCTGTCTCGACAAGAAATGGTAGCGTTTTCCACGAGTAAAAAACTCAAGTATCGATTCAACGCTGAAGACTCGAGAGTACGCGCTTTAGAGGCCCTATTACGGAACCATTCGATAGGCTAAAAAATTGAGACAAGAATAAATATTATGAACTTTACAAATCGGTATTACTTAAAATATCATCAAAACACATGTTTAATTAAAAACCGAGGAATTTATAAAGAAGTAATGACATTTTGTTCCTTCAAATTTGAACAATCGAAGCCAGTTTTTTACTTATATTCCGCACAAGATAGTAAAGACTTTACAATTAAGTATCCACGCATTGGAAACATCAATTATTTACAGCCTGCGGTGCGTACCATTTCTCGTTTTAACGTCTGGCTTTCTATTGTAATTGCCTCTTAAGATACCCTAATAAATTGCCCAAGGAATTAAATTAGATCTGTATACGCAATAACCTTTATCAAACGCACTATCTGGAACAGGAATCCGAAATACGTGCGTATTATCGCCAAGTTTTGTAATAGATACGGCTGCGATCGACACCGCCCGCGGCTCGTGTGCTGTCAAGAGGACACTTTAGGGGAAGAAGCCCCGCTTTATAAATTGCCTCGCTATCTAAATCTGACAGATAAGTGCGTCTGAACTTTCCAATTTCGCTACACATCAATAAAAGTGACAACGTCGGTGGGGCAACAAATCAAAAATCCAAAACGGCTCGCGTGACTGATGGCATACGCGGCCGTGCGCTCGGGGCATAGGTGGCGAACAAATACTTTACGTGAAACAGAACGTCAATAAGGCAGTTGACCGGGTATAAATACTACGCGTTTTAGGATGGGACAATGAAATTAATTCCCTGCGAAGTGACAAGCAGGTGTCAAGCGACAAATGATGAGGGTCGCCACTGGATAGACCGAGCGATCGCAATACGAAAATTCTCGCAGCCTCGACAAATAACCAGTAAGCGTTTGGATTACAAATGGCGCCCGTTATGGGATATACCTTTTAATTTCGATAATGCCCGCATCCTGATGAATTATGAAGCGTGAATTTGGCGGATCGCCGTGTCTGTCTGCATGTTATATTTCAGCGTTATTATACATTATTTTATCAGGCCGGGCGAACAAAAGCACTCCGCTTATTGGTTTTATCCATCGGCGCAAAGTTTACAGCCAAACGGGGAATTCGAAGTCTAGTTTTGACTGGTTCTGCGAAAAAGTATTAACTTGGAGGTACCTATTATTTTATTGCAGCTAGTTTTGGCTGTGCGTTATCATGATGCCATGAAAAGTTAATTCTCTAACAACCAATGAAAACTATACCCAATTCACGGAAACAAGTTAATATAGCGCTCTCTCTGTCACGTAATCCTATACAAAAGACAAAAAGTCAACAGCGTTTGACAATTTCGAAAAACGTGTTCACACATGGCTACTATAATAGAAGTGAATTTTAATTTTTGGTTGGAATTAGAAGTAAAAAATTTTGGATTTTACAATTTTATATTCGTCATAATAAATAGTTTTTTTTAATAGTATTTAATTCAAAGTGATATTTTTGCACGACCCCTAGGTGACATATTTTTAACTTAATTTATTGGTGAAGTCCATTTAACAAATAATAATTTCACTCTGGAAATTGTACGAAAAATTTATTATGGAGTTATGATCTCTCAAAAGCTTTTTGATAAAACTAAGGTAGCCAAGTGAATGAGGTATAAATGTCATAACATGAGTGTGTGACACACAATACACCGCAACACGGGTTTCATCCTACGCCTTCGATTAAGCACTATCAATTCGCCCCCAACTAAAGCTCAAGCAGCATCCCTGAGGGAGGCTATATTTCCACTTATCTCATAACACGTAGCAGCAACACGTCATTAGTATGAAATATGTATCGGCGTTGGATAATGAGGATAATCCATTAGCGGTGGAGTAATGGAGCGACGACGTTCCGGTGCAGGCCGCGATGACCCGCGACGACAGATTACCCAAGACTACACTTGCAGTATACGTAGACGACATAATCTAGATAGCGTCGTCTTGTGGCTCAGTAGGCAAATCAGGCTCCACAACTGGACGGATGATAATTGAGAGCAGTTTCTAAGGGTATATTATTCGTTGTTCGCAACTAGAACTCAATACGAATAGCACATTGGCTTAAAATAAATATTATTTATAAGTAACTGAAAGCAGAAAGTGGAAACCTTTGCTCGATGGGATAACGTAAGCTCTAAATAAAATAAAAATAATTGATTTTAATGCAAACTTGTCTTTCTTGCATAAACTACACTACAAAAGGATAGGTACAGATAATCTGTATTGAAATTGTTCAATTGCATTGGTAAAACATGCAATTTGAATACACATAGAGAAGTTTAAAGTCAAGGAACGAGAGACAATCTTGTATTTAATTAGAAAGAAAGAAAAACAAACACAGTTGACACTGAAAACATTTTTGTTGAACTTATTCACAAATAAAGCCTTAAATAGCAACTTAATGTAAAAACAGTACAAATCCGTGCCAAATTCCGCCAAAAGACTTAACACACTTCAAAGCTTATTCTTGTTATTGCTCAGTGCTTCATAATAAACCCGATTGTATCACGGAACGAATGTCAAAAGCAAACCTTGTAGATGCGCTGGACTTGTTCAAAAACGACAGTCGCCAGGCGAACGCTCTCGCGTCCCGCTGCTCCATATCTCGGCGACAATATCCGAGTTAACGACTATTCCCTGAATTCAGCTGGCTCTTTATTGCCACTATAAAGTGACGGTGAAAACACATTACTCATTTAGGACATTAGACTGTCCGGTAAATATCCATAATTCATACCGCCTCAACGTTTAGACGGAAAATAAAACTTGTTAAAACGCACGCGGCTATTTGTCACGACATAAATTCATTGTCGCCAAGCTATTTTTATAAAGTTACAGCTTGCGTTTGTCACCGTACGGGTAACACTGCTCTCATAGTTGTAAAAACATCTGTAAATTGAAATACGCGTGTAAGTCTAGTTAATTACATAATATACCCCAAAAAAAAAAACGAAATGTACTTATTAGGTACTTAGGTTCCAAAATTTCTGTCAACTGTTAATACTCGTATTGGGAGGTAAGTAGTTAGTATGTTTTACACATAAAATTACCGTGAGACTAATTCATAGTGAAATAAACCGGATACACTGACGCCTTTATATTGAGATTAGATCGACAAGTTTCAGGCCAAGACGTGACCTATCGTCTGGACCAACGTGCTACGGCAATGGCAGCTCTTTCAGCACGACTGCTTGAAACAACTTCTGCTTAGTTATTCCACTACGTAGCTGCACAATTTCAACTAAACAAAAACATGAAAATTTTACACTTTACGTTAAAACCGCGTATGGAAGACTTCAAACGACTGTATTGTTACAAATACATTTCTAAATACCTATGTCTAAATCTTTTTACTTCCGAAAACCAATAAATGTTCGCCCGTAAAGTAGCATGGTGTAAGTTCAGAATCGCGACACGCCATAAACTCCCAGACACCAATAACAATTAATTAGAGAACTTATTGCTCGGACACAGAGATCGGGGTCATTCGTTATATTGTGATGAATGAGTCGGTTCCAGCTACTGAGTGTAATCGTGGCTTGCTGCAGAAAATAGCTCGTAGCTTTGTTACAAGAAGTACACGTGAATATTGTATATTGTTGTACATAAAACTAAGGGTAAACTACTTACAGATAAATAAAAACATACAATCACGCCTATGTTCCCAAATGGGGTAAGCATTGCACACGAAACGTGACATAAATAAAACCGCCATTATGACTTCGCAGCCACTTCTAGCATAATTTTAGGTTTAAAAACAGATAAAAGAGGTAGTATAATAGTGACAGGTTGCTGGCCTGTCGCCTAAAGCATACATACAAACATACATACATACAAACACGCCTGTATTCCCAAACGGGGCAGGCAGAGCACACAAAACGCTACACAGACAAAATGATGACCATATCACGTTTTGTGGTCATTTCTAGCACAATATTTTTAAGGGTTTGAGGTGGCAGGTACAATAGTGACAGGTTGCTAGCCTGTCGCCCAAAGGATCCCTTGACCTATGTCCTTAGTCGCCTCTTACGACATCCACGGAAGAAATGGAGAGGTGTTATTCTAAACCCGACACCACACGGGTTACTTACCTAAACCGATTTCCTTAGTCGCCTCTTACGACATCCACGGAAGAAATGGAGAAATGTTATTTTATCACAGATACTTTAAAAGACGATGTCGATATGGAAAGGGAGCGCAGAGCACTTTCGGTTAGGTGTAATATGCTGTCCCGCAGGTTTGCACGCTGTTCTGCTGAGGTGAAAATAACCCTGTTTAAATCATACTGTCAAACCCTATACACGTGCAACCTGTGGAGCGTTTACACCAAAAGAGCCTACAGTGCTCTGCGCGTCCAGTACAACAACGCCTTTAGGAGATTGTTGGGGCTGCCTTGGCGCTGCAGCGCGTCGGGGATGTTCGCAGAGCGAAGAACTGACGGGTTTCAAGCTGTGTTGCGTAAACGGGTGGCGTCCCTGAGCGAGCGCGTTCGGGGCAGCACCAACTCACTCCTGAAGGGTATAGCGGGGAGGACGGACAGCGCCATTGTAGCGCACTGGACGTCTGTACATGTCGCTTCCAATTTTAATTATACTTTTTACTAACAATAGTGGTTTCAAATTAGATTAAGTTTTACTAACATCATATGGATCAATTTCCGAAATAAACGTTTTTCATTTCATTTCATTTCATTTATCCCGACACTATAAATAAATCTGCGTTAATAATTGGTTGCGATTAATAAATATATTGGTTATAATTAAATTTACCCGTGTAATGAAGAACATTTTTCCAATTCTTCTGAGGATAACGCAAGAGGCGACTCTATGGAAATACGTTTAGGTTTATTTTAGGTTACAGCAACCTGTGACTATTAAATCTATTTCATTTGTGTACCTACCAAAAAACATTTTTAAGGAACGCTAGATAATAAAGTTTAAACAGAGAATCAGTAATAGAGTGTTTGTGGCAATATAACAGTTTTAGTTGAAATTTTAAACTACTCATTCAGTACAAACACTTCCAACTAATTATTGATCCTAAAATTCTGTTTTGCTTGAGATTACTTTGTCGTAATGATACCACACCGCTTGTTAGATTAGTATTTCACCGCGCCTACAACCTATACAAAAGTCGGAAATCTAGCAGCGAATTCTACCCAAGTTGACGTTAATAGTCAGAAATACTACGCCAGTTTGCGGATATCTTGATAGCTATAAATAACGAGTGATCAATACAGTAACCAGTAGCCTGTGTGACGGGAAATAATAATTTTAAGGCAATAATCATGCTAAGGAAGTAAGTTTTGTCGTTGTTTACTGTACCTAAGGTAAACGTACCAGAACCTTAACGGATAATAAGTTTATTTATACATCTACGCAAAACCATTGTATTTTTTCAATGTACAGTTGGTAAACGGAAGTGGTTTTATATGGTTATAATATCAATTAAAGTATCACATAAATTGTAGAATCCAATTACATGAGTAGGTATACATATGTTAGGTTATTTTGCTAGCAAGCTCTTTTAAGGGTTTCGTACCCAAAAGGTGAAAACGGGACCCTATTACTGAGTTTTCGCTATCCGCCTACACTGCTCTACACTGGAACATATATCTTACTAAGTCTGTAAAGTTCCCTCTTACATGTAGTAAAAACCATTTAGAAAGTGTGATAAATAATATTTTAGCGACTCTATGTCTTTCACATGTATGAATGAATTAAATCATGTTGTGACAAATTTTGTGCACTGACTAAAAATTACCCTTCTATAGCTCATCTTGCGTTGGGTAACAAACAAACCCTGAGTGTTTAAAATTAAAAAGAGAAATTACCACAGCACGCACTTCTGGGTTACATTGCCCTATCGGCCTCATTAAAAATAGTACTTTGTAGGCACTTTTACACCAAATCAGCCACGCTTTCTTTTTACCGAACAGAACTAAAACCGCGATCATTATCTCATTGTTTTGCCAACCTCGTTTTAGGCAAAAAGTGAAAAAAGATAATCACGAAGCGATCGCGGCTGTTAAGATGATTGCATTGTTTGTAAATGAGACCGGGGCAAAAAAAATAGTCATTTGATACGGGCCTCGAGTCGATTGTGTTGTAGGCTGAATCGAATGTGTGCGGCTCTAAAAATAAATTAGCCGCGAGGATCAATTAAGAACTGGCCCTTGCCGTAAGCTGGTTTTTCGCGGTTGCTTTATTTAATTAAAGGGCTATTTAGACGATCTTACGTTCGTAATATACCTGTCACGATTTTGCATACTATTATCATTTCCCATACTAACTATGAGGGCCATTGTTTGGTGATACAGAGAAAAGAAATCTTCCTCAGTGTAACCCAACGTAACTGTCATATTGTATGAAAAATTTTACAGATCGACGTCGAGCGCGTCGACTAGTTGAGTTAGAAAATAACTCCAATTATAATACATTTTAATTAAGTCGTCTATGTAGTTATACTTACTTTCTTTTAAAAGGTCGAGAGATCCCGAAGTCATCTTTTCCTATCTTAAAGCATAGTTTTCAAGTTTCATTGGAACTCCTGAAACAGGAAGTTTAATTTAATTAAAAAATCGTTAAACAAAGTTAATGTTACTGTTGAATGGAACTTTTAAAGGTTTTTTCATTCATTTATAAGCTATACCATTACCCTATAGCCTTTTCAGAAATCTATAACTAAAAAAGTCAAGTTTATGAAATTCAAATTATTTTCAAAATGTACAGTCAACTGCAAAAAAAATCTCCATAAAGTAACAACTTTGAACTTTGGCACACCATACTTACCACAAAATCACTAACCATTACTCCAAAATACAGCCGAGGCAATCAAATAACAATACCTACATCTACTAAAATAATGAACTGACAGTATTATTTTTTTAGTTGTAAACTGAAATGCCTGAGTGTAGTGACCCACTTGGAAATACACATTAGGCCAATTTGCAGTACACGGAAGCTATCAATCATACTGGTGACAGAGGGACATCTACATAGACACAAGCCACTAATGTAAAGCCTGAGACACACTTGCATTACGTAAATACTGCATACAAAATTATAACAGCATTGAAAGAGTACAAAATGCAGGCAGGGTTGACATAAAAATAATATAGCAACACACAACACAAACAAAAATATCACGCCTACTTCCCAAATGGGTAAGCAGAGAACCAAAATCACAGTTTTAGGTTTAATGTTAGTTACAAGTTCAATAGTGACCAGTTGCCAGTCTGTTGCCTAATGCCTCATTTACATTCAGCTGTAGTGAGCAGGGAAGTGGGCAGGGACATGGGAAGGACGAGTATGTAAACGCGCTGCCCAGCGCTCGCTCTAAGAGCGGTAAGGGAATTATTGCCGGCAGCGCGAGGAGCAGCGATTGCCGGCAGCGCGAAGAGCAGCGATAGGGGCTGAATGTAAATGAGGGATAAAAGCATACTTTATTTTATACTATTTATCCAGTCGCCTCTTACAACATTGATGGAATATGAGAGATGTGTAATTCTAAACACGAAAGCAATAAAACAAAAACAAAACGGCCCTAATTCCAAATACTGTCCTGTTCAGTTTTGTCTTAAATTTGGATTTCTGTATCAGTAAATCGAGACTGTCACTTAAAGTTTGATTTTGTTGTTACTGGCGATCTACGAAGTCAGAGGCTAAACTAATTTTAACAAAATGTATACTTCTGCAGCAAACATTATCATTATCATCAAAAAACCTCCAGACTAAAACTAAATTCATGTTCAAATCCAGCACGCGAGCATTCTAGTAGCATTACCAAATATTATGTTAAGTGCCCTGCGCTAAGTGCGTCTGCGCCCTTTTGTACGGATTGGAGTATTTACATAAAGGATGTGACATATGCGGCATTAATTATCGCACTCACCTATTATTACACTATCGGCTTCCACCGTCTGGCAGCACCACGGGGAGTCGTTCTGCTGAAATTAATGTGCTTAATTGTTATTTATGTAAGCTGTGTTTAAGTTGCGTATGATTGCCGGCTTTGAATAGGCCCTTGTGCGTAACTGTGGCTGTGGTGACTTATGTAGAGACATTTCAGCACATTAACTATTTCTTACACTACATTCCCCACTTTGAACATCTTTGCTTAATTGCAGATAAGCTGAAAGTGTCTTCAAAATTTTATTCGATAAAGTACTCCATTAAAAAGACATCTTGGCTACTTTTTTATCCGATTCACTGGGGAGTGTAGTGGACTGAAAATTCATTTTAGTTAATAAAAATGAAATACTCTAAAAATGCCAAATAGGGTCATTCCGCTTCGTCAATAATTCGACTTAGCTGCTCAACCTTGTTTCCTTACGTAACGCGTACTTTTAGATTGGAAGCCCAAAAAATATCATTAATATTTTCAAATAGAACAGTCAACCAAATTGTAATTCATCCTTCGGCAACATTACTTTTCACTTTAGCAGACCACCATGTATTATAAAATCACCAATTATGACAAAAAATCACATTACATATCTTCTAATTCTTAAGCATATAAGATTGAGTTGCATAGTTGTATAATTGTTTATAAAACGAAATTTACTTACCCCATAATTTTTTAATGTTTCCAAGATATTTAGAGAATACGTTTTATACTTGTCAACTCAGACACACAGTTTCTACAACAATCATTTCAAGTATTTCTTCTTTTTGATACGGCGTAAGCTACCATTCAACAACAATCCCCGTTGGAACGTAAAAGCTATAAAAACGTGCGGGCTTAGTTAGGCTCTCACGCCAAGCCGCGATGCTATGCGATGCGAGATATCGTAGGAACTAACAACGCGATTTCTTAATAAGATCGGATCACAGCAATTCGCATCGCGGTTTTGTGAGACAGCCCTTAAATGGAGTACACATGCGTAGCCTTGAAAACAGCCAGCAAGGCTATTGACTAACGCACTAAAAATCTACATCGGTTTCACGGAGGAAAGCGATCTCGATCTCAATCGTAATCCAGTTTTTTACATTCGTGTAAAAAACTGGATTACGATTGTATGAGCATTTTAGAGCTCACGCAAAACCAATTTTTAGTAAATCATTCGTTCAATTTGGTTTACATGTCAATAATATGTACGGCTTTGGTTGCGATGATGTTACGTGATACCAAATGTTTCAATTTCAAAGCGAGGTTTGGTTTCAACTGTCAAATTGAAACCGAAGTGAATTTTTGGTGTATTAGACAATAGCCCTGCTGTTTGTAGTATTATATTAATTATTCTGTGGTTCTTATCAATATAATATCGACGATAACTCGCTGCCAAGCGTGGTAATCTAGATGTGCTCACAGGTCACTTGCTAATGCCGGCTTAGCCTCCCGTAATGAGATCAACACCTACGGCATTCGCGATGTGTCGAGCCCTCACGCCGATCAGTAAAAATACAACCTAATTGGGAACTTCCTTCCATTTTCAATAGGTACCCAAAACTGAGTTGACGCTAAAATTTGGGGGCATTCGGTTGTGTGTGTTCTTTACTTTGTACAACTTCAATTTTCATCACTGATCCCTTTAAGTGCAATTTGATATTACGTACAGTGCATTTTTTACATGTTGCTCGGTAATGTTCGGTAATCATCGCCTTTCGAATAAAACCATCAAATACCTACGAGTAAGTTCATAGACGCACTCTACATTGTAATCTTAAAACGCACGGGGAGCTTATTATTAAAAAATACGTCAACAGTTATCTACTTGTACTTATAAACTAAAATATGCAAGTATATTTTCTATGTTAACATACTTCGCCACCGTCGACGTATGTGGCTCCGTATGGTACTCACACAAAACCAGAATGTATTCTTTGAGCCAGAACAAACACTTGAAAAGGCGCAGCGACACGACAAAACAAACAGCACATAATGCCACTGCAACTACAAAGAAAAATATGCACGTTGGAAGAATTTATAATCAACGGCTTCAACAGAGGACGGGTGTGCCGCGGAACACATTACAAGCAGATTAATCAAAGCCTGCGAACATAAGAAAGTCTAAAATAATCCAAGTGGAATTCACAATTTGTTAAGTCGCTGTAGATTGTCAAATATACTTGCTTCATCCTGTTGTTCCGAACGGGTACCATCTAGTTCACTTACGGCATGTCCCAACCTTCAATCTGTCGATAATTTAGCTTATTAGAAATAGGAATGTGTCATAACGCCCCCACGATATTTGTCATTTTCCAATCTCTAGTAAGCTAAACCGATAGAAAATTGGGTTAAGCACTAATAGTGGGAAGGCTATTACTGAACCAAGGTTCAAACCTTAAGTTCAGGTAGAAATGCGATAGGAATCAATTACTGGTCAGTGTTATGTAAAAAAACGTTATCTTAGAGAGCAAATCAGCAAAGCGAGGTTATCGTTGCTCGAATGCTCACTTAAGTATTATGCAAAGTGGATCGAAGTTGCATCCTTTGTTTGTTCTCAATAATCGGTCGGACTGTAAATCTGTGAGAACTGGGCATTATCCCTACGGCTACAGGTGTTCGGTTGCCGTTTAAAAATAATTAATAACACCACCCGAGTGATTAAGGTGGAATAAATTTTACGGTTTACGAAATTTTGGCTACCTACTGTTAGCGGCTTAATTGGCACGTAAATCTTTGCAATATTTAATATTGCTTTAGTATTAAGCGTTATTAGAAGGTTATGAAAGGAGTAATTAAAAAAACGAGGATCATTATTGGACTTCGCTTGCTTACAGATATAACATGGCGGCTAATTATCTCGCATTATAATTTTAGATTATACACTACTTATTTTTAGATGTACCTACATAATATATTTATTAACTTAACAGTTCCTTCCAGTTTGAGTTCACTAGCACTGCAACCTCACGTTAAACTTTTATTTACATTAAAACGACAAGTTTACGGATTAAGAGTGCTTTCAGAACAAGCGGGTGCAAGTGTGCATTTTATTGATGTCATTGTGTCCACGCCACTGCCAGTTGGCGCACTACGTTTAAGTATTTCTTCGTGTAGTGAATCTACGGAGCACGATAATAAACTGTAAGAATGACAAACATCACATAGAACATAGAAGCTTATTGTATCTATTAGTTACAGTTAACGGTTAATAAAGGAAACAATCTTGACCCGGCCGGGCACTTTAAGTTTGCCTAGAAATATTTAGGTCAAGAGGCAAGGGGCTCTCTACTTGATTGGATATTATAATCATAGGTACTTGATTTAAAGCCCTGTCGGGTAACAGTGTTAAATTTTCCGATCCCTAGCTATTAAATGTAATTCAAGACCACGGCTCCCCAATGGTTCGGAGACTAAACAAACTTAATTAACAGTCTGAGATGTCGAAAGTCATTCTTTAACAAAGTGAGAAACGCGCGTAAATTAGGGTCGTCGATAAAGCATCGACTTGTTTTATGGGGGCATCTCACAACTCGTTCGTACTTTGATCAGCTTAGTTCAGAACTTTGAGACGGCGCAGGTGTGACAGCGGAATAGGTCTTACGGAACGGAAATTCTTTGAAGTTGGTGATTTTAAGACGAGTTTTGGAAAGAACTGGACCAGTTGTTTTACCGCCGGTGGTAATAGGTTGATATTGTTAGACCGTTTGAATATCTGTGGTTGTGCAAGGACATTTGTGTCCGATGTTGAAAGGGCCGATGTTAGCACGGAATCTCGTTTTAGGTCCAATCTTACATAATTAAGTTAACATTTCTTAATATTAGCTGATTACTATTTTGTATGTTCAACTCTTAGAAATTATTAACATACATACGTTATTAAACTGATGCTACTTATAATTTGGTAAATGTCTATAGCGACCAAACTATTTATTAACGTCGCTGGTTAAGTATCACTGTCCGCTCTGGGGTTGGATTGTCTCCACTGTAATCATACTTTAAACTTTAATTAATGAAAGAGCTCCGTTCACGCCTTCCGGAAAGCCATATCAAAGCTTCCAGCGAAGCCATTTTAATATCACATCACTCCGTCCCCTTTGTTCCAAACTTTCCAACTACTGAAAAACTAATTATTAATGTCTTTGAAAAACGAGTTTTTCTTGCAAGATAATTTTCGGTCCGACCAACACTACCGCTTGTCTTTTCTAACTTTGTTGAATAAAATTACGTGATAGTCTTACAAATACAGTTGCGTTTATTTTGTTCGCAAACTATTTACATTCGGGGGATGGTTATTATTCTTGGCACGTAAGCTATGACCTTGTACCTTTTGAGTGTGGAGTCAGTGCAGCCCCACAATTGTGGTTTCCACTTAGGCATAAATCTAAGGCATTTGTGTGGTAATTTCCGTCCAAGAACTCGCTCTAGCGGAGGAAATATCTCGAAGGACTCAGAGCAGCATTGTTCCGCGCCCATTTAAATCACATAAAGTAAATGCCGCTATAAAATGTTATCGAATAAAAGCCCTTCGTATTTACTATACGGGTTTTGTATGTTTTTGTTTTTACACATTTAGCCAGAAACAGTTCGGAAAATGTACCTACTAAGTACCTAATAAAAGGAGTAACAGGCTTGACTCAATTTTTGGCTGACTCAATCATGGTGGGCGTTCAATCGAATTTCAACTCACAAGAACCCAAGGTGCGCCTGGAATTTAGTATCCCATAGTGACATCATCCATATAAAATTGCAAGTGACGAATTTCAAAATTATGTTTACTGTTGGGATATACGAATAGTGCCTCTTTGTAGATAAATATGAATCAAAACATCAACGAAGTAATGTTTCTGAAAGTTCGCCCGTGCCCCGTACAGATGCTGTTGATATATACCTACCAAATATGACTGACGTAATAATTGACCAATCAGTTGAGTTAATTGTATTTAGCACGCTTGATAAGGTTCGCCCGACGAAGCTTGGCTATTGGCTCCAAATTTACTGACCTACAAACCCCTCCAACAAAATTAAATGCCATAATCGGTGGTTAACTTCAGGGAAACAATTATGTATGATAATGGTGAAAGAAATATCCTGTGTTATACAGATGATAATGCTATCGTCTTTTTTTATATAACGGGGAGCCTTAGAGCTGATTCGCACGAGCGTTTTTTCAACGGGCGTTAAAAAAACGTTTGAATAAAACAAATTAGAAATCATGTATTTATTCACACCAAGGCGGTTTTAAAGCGCGGCGTTTTTTTATCGAGCACTGCTCGATTTTCGACGTTGGGTGTTGGACGTTAAATCCAATTTAACACACGGAACTTCGTAATACCGCCAACGCCGAGTTTTAACGCGACGCTTTTTAAACGCTCGTGCGAACTAGGCCTTATAGTTGTATGAAAAATTTTCTATCCTAATCCACAATTAATGATTAGCCTGTTAAGTAATTTGATAAAACGACGAGTGCAGAGCGTCTAGTGTGTTCATTTCGATGGTGCAGTCGTTAACGAATTCGTTTGCGAGTTGTCGCGGAATGTATGGAGACTTGTCGACCGTGGCAGTTGTGCAAACGTTCCGCTAGCGGCGCTGTCTCGCTTTCCATACAATTTTGCGATAACTCGCAAACGAATTCGTTAATGACTGCACCATTGAAATGAACACACTAGACGTGCAGGTACCTATCCCTTTCAATTCACATTTACTGAGTCTCACGTTAGTTTAAAGCTTTTATAGCCCACATTTCAAAATAGTGCAATCGCCAAACCTTACACACGTTCAAAATTGGAACAAAACGGGAAATTCAAGCGTCCTTCAAATCTAGTGCAATTCCCGGGATCCTTAAGCGGATCTTTGCCGGGACGGTTTCCGCGGGCTGCGGCCGATGGCGGCCACATTTCATCCGGATTCCGTCTGCCTGTCACGTCTACTGCATGTTACCTAAGCATATCTTGTCTATTTTAAACTTAAAACTACCGTGAGACTCACAGATATTAGAACAAAAATAGTGGCGTCTTTATATCTGGATTAGCTTCACATGCTAATTTATGACCCATAATCGGGAACAACGCGCCACGGATGCGAGGCTGCCTTGGCGCGTTGCTCCCAATGGATCACGTTTTGACCCGAAACATGTCGCGCTAATTTCAATATAAGGACGTGAGTGTACCCGTTTTATTTCAAATCCTGTCTCTGAAAACTACATCTTTTAGAATACTCTGTACCACTATCACGAATTGCAAGCGTAAACCGCATGTTATCTTCTTCCAAATCAAAGAAACTTGTATCCGGTGCAAACATTGTAAAATCGATATCGATACTGTCATTACATTCTAATTTTGAACATCTTAAACCAGATAATGATTCAAAGAAAATAACTAATAATTTTAAACAAAAAAAAACCGACTTCAAATCTATACTAATATAATAAAGCTGAAGAGTTTGTTTGTTTGTTTG
>BHDV01063917.1:152803-181892 GCA_005406045.1 Adoxophyes honmai
CGTTTAGCAATTTCAGGGTAACCAGATGGTCAAACGTGATATTGCAGTGACAGGTTGCTAGCCCATCGCCCACAATAAACTAACCTTTTCCCAGAGTCGACTCTTACGACACCCACGGGAAGAAAGGGGGAGGTGCTATTCTAACCCGGCACCACACGGCATACCACGTATATTTAGTTTGACTAAAAGATCCGGTGAATATTCCTACGCCGAAAGCTATTATCCAGGGCACCTAGCCTCTATTGTTGCTACGAATATGAACCTGAATTTTATTTATAGTTAGATGGTAAGTCCTGGGCTATCAGTTTCAGAGTGTACCGCCTCGATAATGGAGAGGAAATTTGGGAATACATGCGAGTAACAGAGTCGAAACCTACGTGTAATGGTTAGATACATTCAACTAATCCATTTTTTTTATTTTCGCGATGATTTTCATTCATTTCTTTCTTCGTTGCATTTTTATACATGTAATTTAAGTTTAGTTTTAAATACTTACACGAAAGTCTTTAAGTTTAGATTATTAAAAGAAATAGACGTAAGTACAATCCTCACATTTTCGGCATGCCTTCATACCACAGCATTTCTTTTATTGTATCCATGATTAACTAAAATCAAATCAAATGTTTTGTACCTGCATAATGACCTATACTCGTTATACTCATATGTGTTCAAATTATAATTATTTTTAAACACTTACATATTTGCTTTTGAAAAAAATATTATATTACTAGATGGCTAAGTTTGTTCCGTTCTGCCAAGTTTTTTTTCGCGACATTTTTTCACAGTGAAACCTTCCTTGGATTTTGACAAATATTTCTAGACTAAAATTATCCAAATAGGTAGACTTATAATATTTTTTTATTTATAGATGAAATCTGCTGCATAAACCAACATTAATTATTGCTTTGATTTCATAGAATCTAAAACGATGCGCGCGCTAAATTAGTGACTGCAATCGATTGGTGGCAAAGCAAGGCAGGTATAATTAGAAGTGGTATCGGACGTGTAATGAGCCCGTGGACGTTAATTGCGCGGGCGCCGATGTAAATATATCTAAGCCACTGCGAGGGTTGCCGTACTTTAGGTTTTTCTCAAAATGATGACTTTTTGGGAGGTTTCTACTAGCACTTTGGTCAACTTAAGGCGCAGCGCAGACGACAGAGTTTTGTGCGATCGAGTCTGCGCAGCAATAAATTCTCTGAATGGCGCGCTGACAGTTTCCACGAAACTCTGAATGAAAATTCCTGGAAACTGTCAGCGCGCCATTCAGAGAATTTATTGCTCCACAGACTCGATCGCACAAAACACTCGACAGTGAAACACTCTGCGCAGCGCCTAAGGAGTAATATAAGAAGAATTACAATATGATTTGAAATAATAGAAAGCCCATTTAGAATTACTAAACAAATATCTGAATCAAATAAAATAATTATTTAGAAGTAAACTGTTACTGCTTTCGTTGTTGTTGGTGCTGTTGCCGGTGTCGCTGCCTTTTGAGCTTACCAGCTCTTCGGAAATACTGTGATTGCCAAGGACTCGGAATAACTCATTTTCTTACAGCTGATCTCAGTCATATTCAATAACAAACTACTTGCTCGTAGGTAATTTTAAAGATACAATAGACATCACACCTAGTAATAAATAAGTAGTCATCATCGCAAGTTTGCATTGTAGATCCAATTTGTGTTTAAAACGACCAGTACGATACGAGCCAAATCAGTAGATTTTTCAATCTTGGATTTTCATACACTGTAGATAGGTTACCGTGCACTGAATGTGTTTGACGCGTTTAAATACTTCGACTGAGTACGACGGGATACTTACCCTATTTTTATATCCAGTCTATTTTTTTTTTGTTAGGGTTGTTTGTCAACTCTTTCAATCGCCGTTTGGTAACCCTAATCACTAAGTGCATCGACCGCTGCGTGTCGCTGCGGTTTCGGCGCGGTCAGAATTCACACTCGATAGACGCTAATCCTGTCTAGGTGTATCCATTTGGGAGCATCTAGCCGGCGCTTTTTAGGGTCGATAGGGTTATCCACATGTTTGTTGCTATAGAGTTTGAATTAAGAAGTTTGCATCAATTCTTAATTCTGTATTTCAAACAACTGCTAATTCAACTAATGGAAGCTGCTAAAAGAAACGCTCAGCATATAAATACCTTCATACACAGTTGAATATCATCGTGTACTTGTGCTTCCTCTTGATATTGCGCCGGTGGGAGTTAATAACTATGAAGCAGATGCCGGTATTAATGATAGCTAACAAAAAGCATTCGTTAGGTCCACTGGCGACCGTGGCCCGCTTAATGGGACAGTTTAAACAATCATTCAAGTAACAAAGGGCCACAATGAGGCATTGTTTGCTCTTACGTCACCTGTCGCCTGGGGCCACAATTAACACTGATTATAGTAATTACATTCTTCATTTTTGCTGGCTACGTGTAACCATGGCGCGGCTCCCGAGACGGCTGCGCGCAAAAAGTTTTGATTTCATTCTCACCATACGTGCATTGAATTTGGCAACGTGTTTCAATAAAATATCTTAAGTCACGAGTTTCCCCGCGGCGGGCCTGAGTGCCGGTCAACGCCGGGAAAATTGGATTCCTGGATTTAAAATTTACTGAACACAATGTAAAATTAGCAGCCTCATGGAACCACGCGCTGCTGGGAATTCCAAGTGTAGCTGGACCAAATATTTGCAGCATCCCAAAATAACTGGGCTTCCCTGTATATACAACTGTTTCTTTGTTTCTGGTCCCCGTCGGAATAGTTCACTGATGCGGTATTTGCTGTGTTACAACGAAACGGATTTGTATTGTATTAGGAACGAGGTTAATTGTGACATTTTTATGCTTATTATTTCTCACTGAAGTTACGCAACGTTGGGACGTGACTGAGTATTTGCCTAATTTATAAACTGTCGTTTGTTGTTCATTTAAGAACCTCTTATGATTTATCGTCTCAATATATCACTAAGCATATCACATCGCCAATCTTTTGATCGACGATTTCCATACAAGGGTAGTGCATAAATTTTCCATTTGTTTTGAATACAAGGGGATCGAAACACGTATTGGGCCTGAACCTCTACATAAATGATCAAATATAGACCACCGACAGAACGCAAAATGCCACAGTGTAACAATGTAGCTTACATCAGATATTCCTTAGTGGCAGCTTCTACGTCGTATTTTCCGAACAAGTTTAGCATGTGGTATCTCCGGCGTGTTGAGAAGACCATTGCGTACGTACATTAATAGCTTTATGCATTGAAGCCATTCGCTTGTATTGATTTATGGAACATCTTCGAGTGGGCGGTGATGTGTGTGCGTTCAGCTATTTTCCTTTTATCCTAAAGAGTCAGTACTAATTTATTAGTGCGATTACCACCCAGGCAACAAGGCATTAAATACGACAATAGAACATCGTTCAGTCCATGTAGCCAGCACTGCTATGGCTAGGGTAAAGGAAGCAATAGCTACAAAGTTGTTACCGTTAGTTATTGGTATTGCAAAGTAAGTACTAACTAGTTAAAAGTAAACGCTAGAGTAATGACTCCGAAAACGTTTCCGTCTCCAAATAGAAATAGCTAAGGAACATTTTTCTGTTCAATTTGCCTTTGGTCTCCGAGTTCCGCGCTAGTTCCAGTTTAATAAAATATTAGTTTAAAAAGTAGTAATGGAGTTCCGGGGTCCCGAGGTGCTTTGTCACTTACCCGCTTGACGACATTTGATTTCCTACTGCACGTCCACGGTTTAGGTTTAGAAAACAAGGAATAAGAAAAATGCGCCTTTGTCCTGTTTTTATTATGCTTAGGTGTGTTATAAGTTTGACGTCTAAGGTGTGTTTCTATTTAAGGCGTGTGTTAAGGGCTTCTGTCTATGACGTCGTATCTATCAAACGTGGAGACTAATTTCGATTTTTTTTTTCATACATAAGCCATATTTGCTTGTGTATATTGTAGGCAACCTTTCACTATCAGTGATGTTTGTATGTATGTTTACACGAAAGTCGGTTTCCTACTACTTCACAGCTTCGTAGCTAAGTCCAGTGTGAAAAAAAAAATAACAAAACACTAACGGTCTTGGCATATTTATCACTGCGAATTACATTTTCGCTCAGAGCATCAGACCTACAGCAAAGCCGGCGCTACAAAGTAGTCGCTATGATATTCCGAGCTGTTTATTCCGTATGTTATTCGGTTAGCTGGCCGGTAGGTTAATTTCTATGCTAATCCCGCGCGGAGGCACGCTCCGCACTTCGCTGGCCCGGCACTTTGGTTGGACGGATTTGGGAGCGTCTTTAGATGAAAAACAGAACAGAAATACTTACTACGTAAGCAAGAACGACAAAACTCGTCCTGATCACACTTACTTAGGTGCAAAATGTTCAGCTTATATGAAATTCCTCGTGTGGAAATTGCATAAGTAATTCCAGTGGACGTGATACCGTCAATGTAAAACAAGAAAACAAGCGGAGTGCAGGATTAAAGCAAGCAATGTCTGAGAAACGGACGAGTAAGTGAAATAGCTAGTTTAAGTGCATTAAAACCAGCATTAGTTAAAATAAATGTCATCTAAGAAAATACATTGACTAACATCACGCCTATTTTCGAAAGTAGGATAGGCAGAGGAAACGAAGAGTTACATGGGCATTGACTATTTCTTGTTTCGTATCAATTTTTAGCACAATTCCAGATATAAAATAGATGAAAGAAGTATAATAGTAATATGTAGCCACTCTGTCGCCTAAAACTTACTTTAGATTCCTCTTACGTCAACCATGGAAGAAATGTATGGGTGTTATTCTACACGACGCCGCAGGAGGAAAAAGAAATTTTTCCGGTAAAAGTCTAAGATAGAGCGAACAAGTGAAGCTACAAAAGCTTTAACAAAATTGAAACAAAGTAACGATGTCCAGTTTTGTAAAGTTGCGCATCGGTTCGCCGGCGCCGATCCGGTCACGTCCACAATATAAACGAACCATAAAGTCCGGAGGTAGGTTCTAACTATTAGAGCACAGAACACGCTACATCACCGACACAAGTTTGCCCCGAGCAAACCCCACAACCCCACATACCCACAATACGTACGGCTACACGAGTATGAAGCACTTACATACTATTAAATTTTATGTACAATCGTACCACACGTCTGGAGTCCAAATAATTGCCAAGTTTACGACGGCCCAAAGTAAACTCATGTTCTAGGCTGGTCTAGATTAGAATTGCGATTACTTAAGAGAATGGCTACAGCGTAAGTTTCTCAGACCTTACTTGATTGGAACGCGTAAATAGCAATAAAGCTGTGCAAGCAGAGGTGCGCTCCCGCGGCGCCCGCACACATCAGCGTTATGGCGACAGGATGGTACCATCAATTTACATTATCGGCACTTTCTTTCCCCATCAACACTATCTGGCGTTGGGTGCGACGTTAAATTTTACGATCCAGCCTCATTTAAGCGGCACTGTTACTCATTTTCGAAGCTAAAATTCAATTCGACCACGAGCCGTTCTTTCATATTTTCTCGGTAACAAATGGTGCGTCATCTATTTTGTTTTTGACTGGCGTTTCAAATTCCGTAGGCGTCGACTTTTTTCAATTAGTTATCCAAACAAATAGAAGGCGAACTCTCTCAGTATTCAGCACCTTGGGGCTGTACTTATGTCAGCTTTTCTGTGAGGTCCAAGACCTGCAGAAAATTAATTGACGCCGTTCCAACCCGTTCCGCTGTGAGATATTTTATAATTTATTATTTTAGGAATTAGTTTTTTCTTTTTTCGTTAAGTATTTTTATTAAATTATTAATGTATGATATTCTCATATTGAACAAATAGGTTTGCATACTTTTTTAATCCTAAAATTGTGCTAAAAATGTTTTTTTTTTTATTTCAACTGAATAGAAAGATGTATCTTTGAATTAAGCCTCAAATTACGCAGCCGTAAAAAAATTACGCCGCGATTTACCTGTAACACACAGTAACTCACGAAGGCGAAAACGATCCAATCTGTAAAGCCTGCCTCTATTCATGCCAAGCCAAACAAGATTAATATTTGTTAGCGTTCAGATTTAGTAGAATACATCGTTGTTTCGGCGTAATAAATTCGGCTGTATTTGCTGTTCTAATGCTGGAACACGGCTTGATCTGATCGCACATTTGTATCAGGACAAATCGTTGTAAAGAGTTGAAGTAGGCCAAGCGATAAGGATTAAAATCTGAGACCATTCCAAGGCGTCACACCCCATAAAGTTTATCTCGCGCGAGCAGAATGAACGGGAGTTAACGGTAATCCTAATTAATTAGTAGACGGCATGTCGGGTGTGATGAGTACGAGACAAAAACCAGCCTTACTCACTCGGTTATAAGGGTTCTGACGTAAAGCTGAACTCGAGAAGGGTCTACGGTAGCGAACGTTGAAATAATGTGCGATGCTTGACGTGGGGTGTCTACACTTAATGCCGTATATGAGACATTATGCTCGTAATTTGTGACCGTTTTTCTTAAATTACTGAACGTTGAGCTGCCATTCTGTGACAGTATTACTTGGAAATTTTGTAGCAAAAGATGATATGGATTAGTTGTACTTGAAATGTTAAACACTGCAAATAAAATGGTATTTTTAATCGTAAGTTGTAGGTGAGAATTAGTTCAGCATTTTTGTTTTTCGCTGTCTAAGTGCTTATACATAAAATTAATCAATAATAATTTAATTACTACACAAATAAGCATAACCAATGTACGTAAGTATAGACCCTATTAATAGACATCTAATGTACAAAAGTAAGTGAAGTGTGTCAATCAATTCAAAGCCAAAGCGATCTCTTTTCCCAGTTAACATTTATGAAGATAAATGGGAAATCTAAATCTCCCTCCGAACTTTAGGATTCTGCAATTTTAAACTAAGTAAAATTTCGAATCTCTACAAATAGACGTAATGTGGATTTTATTTCAGCATTGATTTATCGACGTTACTGTAATACTAAACCACTTGGGGAAAAGGGCATAATCAATTATTCTAAATTGACCTTTTTCACCTATGTTTAAACCTAAAAGCAAGTATACTAAAAGTGGCTATGAGACGAGCAATAGTCATTGTTTGACTACGTAATGTTTTGTGTGACATACCTATCCTATTAGGATGTCCTGTACTTCCTAATCACTTCTGAGTGATGTATGTTGGTATGTGTCATACATAATAGCAAAATAAAATTAAAATGTTTAAATGAAATGCAAACCGTAACGCCCTGTCCAGTAAGTTGCTAGCATTTTTATTGCCAAGCCCCTGAGTTACGTTAATTAAAAAAACATAAATGACTCTAATAAACCGTATGGCGAATGAAGAAAAACTGCCTCGGCTATAAAAGGGAACATAAAATCATCCTACAATATTAGTTAAGAGCCAATGGAAAACGTTTTACATTGATCACACGGTTGTAAAAATTTTACGACTGATGAAAAGTGGAAAGTTCTTGACCGCGCGTTTTGCGTTTCGATACCTGAACTGCGGTTTGAACAAATACAAATAAGTTTACCTAGCCATCGATCACCGCGGGCTAGGTTGGCGCAAAGTACTTGAAACTAGAGGAGTGGTGCACAGGTTGAGACTGGAGCAAATATGCATTTGAAAGTTTCGCCTGCGCTCTAATTACATAATTCTTGGCTTTTTATACATATTCCCTCATTCTGGGGCATATTTATTTAATAAGGTAAATGTCCGGGTGCTCTACACCTTAACATAAAATGCTTTATTTGCGTCTCAATGTATGTTTATTTACATATCTACACAAAACTATTGTAGGTATTTTTCACGATGAAACCTTTACAGTTGTTAAACGGGATTTGTCTATAACTCAAAAAATCAGTAATAATGTCAGTCAATCCCATTTTTATAATTCAGGTGATTCTGCTAGCAAGTTCTTTTTTTACTGGAATGTAAAATATAAAACCAAATTGCTATCTCAAAATTTTTTTCTTAAGCAACAATGTAATATTTTACATAGATTATTTTTAGGCCGACTCAGTCATAACATTTTGAAGGAACACTGATATTATAAGGTATAAGAATAATCTTTGGCATAGTTTTGCAAATTCTGTGAATACACGCCTTTGTCAATACGAATGCCAAACATTCGAACTTTCACCAATACAGTAGGTACTAGCATTTCTAAAACTCAACAACTTGAGCTTCAAATTCTTTCATCAACTGGAAGGTCTGTAGGTGAATCTTTAATTTCCCCTTCTCACAGCAGTTGAGATAATTTCGTTTAATGGACTTTATAGTAACAGTGCAGTTAACTATGGTGGATATCTTTCCGGGGTCGTTGCCCCCAATGGGCAGCCGTAGACTCCCGCCCACGCCCATTGCCTTGCAGCCTAAAGCTGATGGCACAGTTTATTCGTTTACTGTTTTGATTTCCGCTATAAAGACAAAAACAATGATTTCATTCTCTCTGAATGTCTAAATGGCATCCGGTTATGGCCAGGCGACAGTTTTGGAACTAGGCCAATGATTGCTGATTAAGTTATTAAAATTTCACTTTATACGAGGATATTCGTTAAGCAAGTTTGTGACTAATGCGCTGGAGAATTTCCTTTTTAATTGGCGGTTAGCATAATCGTGACTCAAATTCCCTAAAGTGCTGTAAAAGTCAAAGAAATAGCTGTCGAGGTCAAAGGCTTGCTTCAAATTTACTTCTTTCTGACTAATCTCTTCAATCCTTTGCGGACATGACTTACACTTTACTCAGAAGTATAATTAACAAAATTAGCACAACTATCTTTCCCATGGAAACCATAAATATTGATAGATTATTCAATTCATTTTAGTCTAATAAATCAAATAAAGCTCAAGATTCTTGATAACTACTGCGCAAATTCAAAATACGTCAGTTAGCTCTCTAGGGCCTTTACATTATTGACAGTCTGAAGCACTTGACTCAGTCTACGACACGGCACAGTCCCATGTGCTATTACTTTTGTATTTGCCTTTCTGTTTACACAATTATTGATTTCGAAAGTAAAACCTTTCATGAGTCACATTAATAAGCCCATTCGTACAATGACTCATTACCTTGATAACGACCACACAACAAGCAACCTGGACGTGATTTGCATCTTGCTGTTATGTAATAGCGCCTGTGGGTATAACCATAGGAGCTATTTCAAATGCAGGACTCCTGTACGGGAACACAGGACTTCGGGGAAGCATACGCTTCCGCGGTGTAGTCACGCAAGGCCCCGGACAACCCTGTTTTTGTATTCCAAGTAACAAACAAATGAATTCGCTGCTGCCGTTTGTCGTTTGTCCCTATTACTATTCTACTGCTGAAATGAGACAGTTATAGTTCTCGTGTCCTCAACGTTTAGGGAACATAATCCACTATTTTATTGATTCCGATGTAAACAGTATTGGTGCTATAAACATTCAGGGTTACCGGCATAGGGCGAGGGATTGACGGCAACTCGCCGAAATGTAGTTACATATTTTATTGGACTCTATCAAACTGTGCCGTCTAACTTTCCGATAGTTTATGACTTAAATATGTTTGTTTGTGACATTTCTTATTCATGGAAGATAAAACTTGTACAAGTTTATCTTTCATATTACAAGCTACCTATTGGGGTTGAATGTCGTTATTGTTTATTCTTTGTGGCCCTTTGGAATTATAACTCGTACCTACCTAACATACTTACAATATTATTTGCGGTATGAAGTTGTTAACCTACACAACCACTCTTTGGTGTGTATCTGCACTGTACTCTTATCTGCGTGCTGATTGCAACGTACTGCAATAGGCAATATGCACATTTCTTTACTTTTTTTATTTGATAGTTTTAAATAAATAAAAAATAAGGGCCTAAAAAGCAATTTTACGGTTTAAAAATTATATTAAAATATATTCGAGCGTGTATGACAAGAGTGATGAATGTGAGTGAAGCGAGAGAAGTAGGTATGTCAGAATAGATGCGAATGGCGCTCTGTTGTCTCTGCCTACCCCGCAGGGAATAAGGCGTGACGGTTATGTATGTATGTATGTAATTATATTAAAAATTTATAAACCAAATTCAAACACGTTATCATACTAATTAGACGTAAGTTTGTTCATGTTGACTCCTTGTCCTGGGAATGCGTTGCAGGGAGAGGTGAGGCGGTAACAGTAAGACTATGTCACACCCGATTTGACACCTAGATAGGTAACACAAGTTTCTCTCAATGTTTTTGCTGATTTTGAAAATTATTTTCATGCTTATAAAGAAGTTATAACTAATAATTTTAAACAAAAAAAAACCGACTTCAAATCTATACTAATATAATAAAGCTGAAGAGTTTGTTTGTTTGTTTGAACGCGCTAATCTCAGAAACTACTGGTGCGAATTGAAAAATAATTTTTGTGTTGGATAGACCATTTATCAAGGAAGGCTTTAAGCTATATAACATCACGCTGCGACCAATAGGACCGAAGAAACAGTGGAAAATGTAGGAAAACGGGGGAAATTTGTCACTATTCCACGCGGACGGAGTCGCGGGCACAGCTAGTTAGCAATATTTTGAAAGTATTCTGTTTACTGAATGTAAAATCTTGACTTCATCAACAAATTACCGAAAACGCCGTACATCTCCATATAAAATTTGAAGAGTTCCCTCGATTTCTCCAAGATTCCATCATCAGATCCTGGTGTCGTGCAAATGGGACCAATTTCGAGTTATACCCTTTCGATTAAAAAAAAAATTTTGAAAATCGGTCCACGGGTTTTCGAGTTATCGAGTAACATACACACAAAAAAAAAATAAAAAAAAAAAAAAAAAAAAAAAAAAAAAAAAAAAATTAGGTCGAATTGAGAACCTCCTCCTTTTTGAAGTCGGTTAAAAATACTGAGAGTTGAAATCTGATGTAAAAAAGTGTGTGAAAAATTAAAACATTCGTATTTAAATTACATGTATAATATTGCCAATTATTGTTAGGTACTAGAGCGGAGGTGATGAGGCTTGAATGAAAATTAGGCAATCAAATGAACCTACTGATCTTTGGTTTCAATTATTTTAGTACCGGTGCTACAGCTATTTCCATATCATTATAACTCGACAAACTCGCCCTAAATTGGTTTGCCGAGTCATTAAATCCATTCCAGAAAACAATAAATCTTACTCAGTCTATCCCGTACGACCAACTCAACGTATTTGTATCAACAAAGATCATTTTTTGCTTAGGATCTCTAAACTCCAGCCTCCAGCGAAACTCAGTATCGTTGTTATTGTTTACCGCTCATAACACAACCTTAAATAGAGTGTCATAATTCAGTAGTCTTCCAGGCCATTACCACAGATAAATTACGCCAGTGACGCCGCCATCTGGCGGACGGCCAAGACGCGGCGTTTGGACGATGGAAAAATCGCACCAGCTCTGTAGCAGCTCGAGCATTGAAAATTTCATTTGTTATGACGCGTGCACCGTTACGTTTTCGTTCCGAGCGTAATGCCATTCTGTTATGGATGTAATTTATTTAGTCTGTGGCGATTTTGAATGGAAAACTCGTTTGTATTGTTAATGGTTTGGCGGGTTGTTAGAGTCCAGTTTGTTCTGGTTGTGATATTTCGAGTGGAATAAATGAATTAGCTCTGCAGTGCCTGCAGTGCATAGCATTCATATCAGGAAAATAATTATATTAATTGTACGTCCTTTTCGCTGATACATACACACTAACATACATCACGCGTGTATTCCCAAATGGGTTAGGCAGAGCACACGAAATACTATTTCACGCATCGTGGCCACTTCTAACACATCTGGCATATCTAGCAAAATTATCTTCTAGCTTATTTGATTCCTTAGTCGTCTCTTACGACACTCATAGAAGAAATGAAGAGGTGCTATTTTAAATCCGAGACCACACGGATTTTTTTTAGCTGGTATAATAAACAAATCCAGTGAATAATGGGACATATTGTTTATGCTTAGTGATGGTTGGATCCTCTTTGGGGTGCGTGTTGGATTCCTCCTCGAGTGCCTAGGTGTTGCGGTTCCCTTCCATCAGAAACCAAGGTCTCAACGCCTGGGTCGGGGCCACTGGGTGACAACGGTTTACCTATTCACCGCTAGCTAATGACACACATCGGGTGGCCTGCTAATCCAAGGCGGTGACGCCGGCAGCGAGCCTTTTCAGGGCTCGCAGTGAAGGAGGCGAGCCGAAACCGAGTACTTACTGCCTTCGGGTGCTAAAGGGGAGAGTGAGTCTGGACGGATGGTACAAGCATGACGCGGGCGTGCAGCCCATTTGAATCGTGGTAGACGGGGCATGGGTGAGCTCCCTCGTTACCTCGTTATTTTCTGAGAGGAACCGATAGCGAGAACTCCCACCCTTTAGAACCAGCGAAGGAGGGCGAGGAATCCCAAATGCGCATTGCACGGCGCCGGCACGGAGGGGACTTTAGGGTGGTCAGTGGATGGATCAGGCGAGTCCGTAAGGGTTCCCGGACCGTCTACAACAACGGCCATGATCTTTCATGTGGTTTTAGGAGGTATGACCACTTTCTGTTGGAGAGATCCTCATACATCCTTGTTGCCTTGACTCGGAGGACTCATAAGGCACATTTTCCACATTTAAAAAAAAGAGGTTGCGTCCTCTTTCATCTATTTTTAAACTGGCTACGAAACGAGAAATGTCATGATTTGGCTACGCGACGTTTTCTGTCCTTTGCCGTGATGTGGCTACATATTCCGTATCCAAATATTTCGGAGTGTGTCCTCCAAAACTTTGAACTCCTGAGCATGCTCATTACGTACAAAACAAAACTGCTTTAATACTATTCTAAGAAGCCAATCAGCATTAAATACGCGGCAAATCTCGCGCGCCGTGGCAGCAGGCAAGTTCAATAACAATATCAGCATCAACACGCAACGCAACCTCGCGTTCAATATTTACATAACGTGTCATATCATTGCGATATGACGTCGTGGGTGGCGGCCGCTGCGGCTCCGGTTCCACCGGGAACAGGAGCTCTTTAATTAGCAGGCGACTGTCTGTAACGATGCTTAACAATGTCGCCACACAAGCGAGCAACTCACGCATCCGTTGACATTTTTAACGGCAAGAGGAGTTGGCACGTACATTTTTGATGTACGGTTGGCCAAGAAAGTCTACCACTTTTGACAAAAGTTTTAGTGAGATCAAATTATCACTAAGGTTGACATGATCTATGATGTGACGTAAATACAATAATGATAAGGGAGCTATTGTCACTTTCATAATATTGTAGCAAGGGGAAATTGACCATGTTGTTTCATAAGGCTCAAATTAACATCGATCTTATGGGGATAGAAAAAATTCTTGGCCGACTGCACCTTCTTCAAGTGCAACTACTTTAATATTTAAATAATGGTTGAACCGCACCGCATTTTAAAACGGAATGGATTTAACTTCAAATTAAAATATGTTGCAAACCTTGACTTCAAAACCCAAACATTTTAACTGGCTTCCCAGTCCTTTTAAACACAGATTTGTGAGTTTCGGACACGAGTTTCGTATTAATGTTAATCAACAGTGTCCAACTCCGCTGGAAAGTTTGATGAGCATTTTATTGCGAGGACTTACGTCTAATTCCACTTCAGTTGAGAACATTCCAACACTCGGACTGCTACCGAGGCGGCTACGCGGACACGTACCAATTAACGCCTTCTTTATCTCCTATATTCCATTTTATCCCATTTACACTCGTGTGTCACTCTCGAGAGTGCGTGTGAGTCCAATGAATTCTTAATCGCCATACTAATTGTCTGGCTCTTTTAATTGGTGATCCAATAAATCTTGACATTTATCCTTTCCCTAATGATAAGGTTGAATTAATAACGTTCGTTATAACTCGGCACCAGTTTTGAAGAACGCTGGATTCAACGAATCGACGATACGACAACATTTGTGGTAAAGAAACCTCCTCATCAATGTAAGATGCTATTTTTATACCCGCCCGTTTTATCTTCCTTTTACCAGCCGTACGATCTTTTTGAATTCCATTTCATTCACATTTTATATTTAAGGGATTTTACAAGCATAGCTTGTCATCAAATTTTAATATTGAGGAGGCGATCGTGAAAAGATAGGCGCCGCGGGGCGAAGGGCGAACAAAAACAAGGGCCGGGGCTCGGCGCGGGCCGCTTATTAAATCAGGCTTATTAAAGGACAGTCCCGAGTCCGCCTGATCCCATCTACCCGTCTTAGGATTACAGCGTTTGCTTCTGACCAGCACTCGAGTCTGCCCGTGGAAAACAAAGTTGTGCCTAAACCCTGTCAAGATAATTAGCCATGACTCAAGCACTGCTCGTTTCCTAATAGGATATAAATTACTTAAAGCGTTAAGGGAATTATGAAATTGAGCCGCCTATTACTAATAGTGTGGCGTACTGTGTCGTAATGGGTTCCGTTACACTTCAAATTAAAATTAGATCAATCAGTTAAGCCGTAACACGACGCCACAACAGAACTGAACGACACGTTCGTGGAGCCCACCGCGCCCAAGAGCTCGACATCGGACATCTGATTCGGTTTAAAATTTATGCGTTCCCAATATAAAAAGTGTATTATTTGAGCAACATTAAAATTCGGTTAAGTTTAGCCTTCGTTCAGCTATTACTTTCCGCCGGCGCGCCGCTTGAAAGCTTTATAATAACATGTCATTACTCCGCTCTTAATTTGTTTTTTCTAAAAATTCTGCTTCAAAGACAGGCTTAAACGCATAAAAAAATTAAGTAGTGTTTTTAACGACGGAATGATTTCTATAATTGCTCATCTGGACCTAGATCGTACCATGTGATTAGCAATTAGCTGGAGACAAGGCAGCTCGCCGATTATAGTCCAGCCGTTTAATACGAGTTTCTAGGCTGTTTTCATTCTCTATGATTGCTCTAGTGAGTCATGATCATGACGCCCGCTTGAGCTGGCAACTCTGTGTTGAGGAGGTGCAACTTTACATTACATTATGAATTTTTTTTTAATAATTGCCTTCTTTTATGGCATGTTACGATTTTCCTGGAATGATTAAAAATTCAGTAAGTAAAAACTCATTTTAAAATTTATACATACAATTGAGATTTAAATCATCATAGTTTTTATTCGTTACGGCACCGTAACGTCGAATAAAAAGAATCGTTTTTGCACCAGATAATAATTGCAACTCAGAAAAACTTGAGGCCGGTTCGCGCTTGGCCGCATTTTTGTCACCGCGCCGCGTCGATTACCGCGGCAGCGGGATTCATGTAAAAAGCCAGTATTTGTAAACGACGGTCCAAGGCGCAAATAACGCGATCGTGTGTTCCGCTCGACCGACCCCGTCCAATTAAATGATAATTAACCAAAAATCTTAATTGGCTCCTTATTGATTTGGGCGTATATTTGTTTAATATCAGAACCGGAGCCGCCTTTTTGCCGGCGTGCGCCAAAGCGCCACTAATGACGTATCCCCGCGTCCCGGACTCCCGGCCTATTCGGAAATGTGCCGCGCGCCGAGCGCTCTTCCGTCCGTATCTTATCGCGCAAAACATGATCTCGTTTAGGTTATTGCCACTTCTCTGTTTTTATTTAGAAAATTCGTTCGTATTTACATAAAGGAATATAGGGACAATCACATCAGTCTGTTCTCCGTAAACATTTGTCTTCGGTTACTCTTCGAGAGATAGGTAAGATTGTCTTCGATTTAGGATACATTTTGTGAGGAGTTTTGTTTGGGTAACTTCGCTGGCCGTGCGAGGAGGTAAATTTGTTACTGACATATTTCAGCCTGCCTTTGTGCCTGCGTATCCATTACCATGAGTTATAGTCGTGAAGCCTCGCATTATAGTTTATTAGTCAAATGTCTCACCTTGAACGAAAGACAAAGCCGGGCAGAACCTTTTACTGCGCTAATTGATTTAACACGACCTTTAAAAGCTAAATACCCCCGTCGTGTTATTACATACGTAACCTAATTATAAATTCATGGTTCAACTATTGAATTCACTCGAGCTTAATAAATTTAGTATGCATTTTG
The DNA here is from genome assembly GCA_005406045.1 of Adoxophyes honmai. NCBI lineage: Eukaryota > Metazoa > Arthropoda > Insecta > Lepidoptera > Tortricidae > Adoxophyes > Adoxophyes honmai. The sequence goes on from BHDV01063917.1 coordinate 168,825, forward strand.
CTAATAGATAGGTATACTTAGTTAAATATCATAGAATACTAATGCGATCTCTAAATAAATGATTTGATTTAATACTGGATTGAATTAATCATTTTAAGAAATACTTGCTTTAACAAATTCAATATTAAAATCGGCCAAGTGCGAGTTAGACTCGCGCGCGAAGGGTTCCGTTCCGTAAACAAAAACAGAAACCCTAAAAATTAACCGTCACAAAACTTTATCAAGCGTGTCGTTACTTCTATTTATAAGACAATCACCTTTCTTATACCGAATATGTCATCCAGTTGCTCATGAATAACCCCTTTCTCAAATTCCTGTTTTACCTGTTCCATAGAAATTATAGGCTTGCGCATTTTGCCATCCCACAAACCAGTTAAAGCATTAGAACTGGATGTACGTACGTACTACGTACGTAATTGATTCTCTATGCCGCACAGAATGCCAGAATGGCATGAACAGCTCTTAGAAGGTCGGGTAGGCCTGCTGAGTTTTTGCTGCGGACCATTGTGGTGCAATCCAACGAACCCGCGGAGGGACCGTGGCAATTTGATCTCATGTTCGATAACTAATTGGTAACGGCGATGCGTAATAGGCTGGGGCAAAAAATATGGTAAATAACGACGTGATTAGACGAACGTATCGGCGGAATAGTAAACTGTTGTCAAATGTTTAATGATAAACCTTTTTTTTGCTTTGATTTAGTCTGAACTCAACCCTCGCGAGGAGTAAGCAACTGCGAAAGCCTAAGCCTATAGGTGTGAGTTATCGCTATAAAAGATGATTTAATTATGTAATTGTTTAACGATAGATGAATGATGATGACGACGAATTGATGAAGATTATGTACCTACGGCTGGCATTTGGGTTAACAGAAACTTTTATGAAATTACGAACAACGATTGAACACATACTCATATTAATATAAATTTTGTAGGTTTACTATTAAACCGCATCGGATTTTTCGGTGCATTTTTTTGTTTGGACAGGACAACCAATATTATAGTTATATAACTTAGCTCTTGAATATATAGTTCAATACATGTACGGGTGGCGATCTCGCTGGTAAATGTTAGCGGCGACCGTTTATCACCGCCCTGGACATCGCACCCGCCGCATTGCGCGGGCAAAGAATAAACCGAAAGCATTGTAAGTTGCAGCCAGTTTTTAAGATTTATACGGAGCCTTTTAATCATATCGACACAAGAGTTACGGTGTCGGCGACATTATTGATATTCAGAAACATTCCCGCGAAGTACATGAGTCACAAAGCGGTATATCACGACACCGGTTTGACACCCGCCGTCCTGATAAATTTCGCGAGTTATCTTCTCAGGAGCGTTCCGCGTCTTCAGACCGCTGACCATTACTTTAAATCTTTGCGAGCAATAAAGAAGTCACCACAATGGGCTCTTAAATCCGTGGGGTCGGCGGTTCCCATAGATTCCGCTTAGTCAGGCGCCCTAATTACACCTTGCTGCGGCCTCGCTGATCGTATCCGATACCCCGTGTACCATTTGTCAAAATACTATTCGGAATGCATTTATTTTAATCATTGTTTTCCGACACATTACCATTGCCGCTAATAATAGTCATCACATAGTCAAGTGGCTTTTATTTTACTTGGAGATGAAACTAATTGTTTGGTCTTAGTCCGTAGTACGAGTACAAACAATCAATGATTAACTGGAATCTTTCCCCAAATACTTTCCAACATAGCTAAGAATAATCTACGTTGGCTGAAACCTACCAAACACAAACTGAGACTTGGCTTACTTTAGCTCATCTAACATTATTTTTACGAATCTCAGCGTAAAGAGTCTCCATAAATACATACATACATATACTCACGCCTGTATTCCCAAGAGGGGTAGGCAGAGCACGTGAATTCGAAAATCCAGTGCCACGTTTAGCACCATAAATGTAACGTTATAATCGTATTTAAGTAAAATATCCCCCTTTTGCATTTGGATGCGCACCTCGCGAGCATTAAGGCTCTCCCAACTCTGAAGTAGGAGGAACGACAGCAATTTCATAAGTGCAGCTGCAGCCTGTTTTACTGCTCCTTGATGTCATATTTTTATACGTAGATAGACGAATTTGTATAGTAAATAAGATTTTTAAACGGAACTTTCTGCTAACTAAGCTTTTAGAATGCAACATCGGTACCAAAGATACCTAAATCCTAGCGCTAAAGGAGAAATCTCTGCGTACTACTCACTGGAGCAGTAAAATAAATGAAAACAGTAAACAATTAAGGTGTGTATTATTATTATTCTCAGATTTTCTTTATGTCGCCGAAACCTCTATGGATACAGGAAAGGTATGTCTACCTTCGTCTTTTTAAACAAGCTACCTATATATTTTTTACGAAACATACAAGAACCTTGTAACTGGAAAAAAATACGCGAAAAACCCTCGGGCAAATCGGAGGCCGGTTTTCAATATGCCTGTGCCTACTAAACTAAATAATTGAAGGTATATATTTCTGCTACTTGAACATTTTAACTATGAGCAAACTCTCATTTCAGTTTTGTTAGACACGGCAACCGGACTAATGACCTTTATTGATCTTCATTACAAAATGCCGACGGTGCGCTTCAAAAACTAATTTACGTGTTCATCAAACTATTGCGAGCGAACAATCGTCGAATTACGAAAGGTCCAGTTCCACTGGCCTTTCGTCGGGGTAGAGCGGAAAAACATAACGGTCGTTTATTATCAAATCGAAATGCTCAATGAATGGCAAATTTGAATTTGTCTCGTCTAATTGGTGTGCTCTCCCGGGTTGTTCGAGAGGGACTGCAGGCAAATTGCACTACTCTCGGAGTACGATGGCGCTCGACTCCACTCGCAACGAGTCGTTCGTGCCAAATTGCCCAGAAACAACAGCCACAAGGCTACAGCAGACGCGCTACTCGTAAAACAATTGGACAACTCGTACTTACGTCGACCACGTGCACACGAAGCCGTTTGCAGTTGACAAACATTCTAAATTGAGTCAAGTCTCAATAACGCGCCGCTGTGCTTGACCAGCGATCAATCTGCGCCGCTATTATACCTACTCGGGTTGTATCCGTTGCGATACGGCCTTTAATATTAAACTGAACAACATAATGCCTTGCCTACTTACCAAATTATGCCCCACGGGACAGGCAAAGTAGAGGAAGTCATATTTTTCTATTTAATAGTCGTTTGCGAGTATTTTCGTGTGTTTTGTAAGCCGGTTCGTACACTAGTTAATACAACAGTAAAAAATGCAGTACCTCCGTGTGTGTAGATTTGTTCCTTAGTTTTTTTGATAGCACAAAGTTATATTGAATTTATTGATTGTAACCGATATTTGGTAGCTTGATACATTCGCAATGTCATAAAAAAACTTATCGCTTGTTGTTGTGTTAAGAACTGATCAACACAACTGACTGTTTAATAAATTCGTCCAATAGCTGTTTCACTCATAAGTATGCTCAATATTTAACTATTACTACGTTATTAGATTCAATTAAAAAATTGGGTACGGAGAGTCAAAATCAGAACTCCCACGTGACTTTTTAGGGAGTAACAGTAAATATACTAAATGTTTTTTATAAATACACATTTAAAGTTGCTAAATACGACTGACAAATTTTTCATTTTACAAATGAATATTTTAGCAACTGAGTTGTCGGTAAAAACTACCGTTGACCTAAAAAAGTTTGCTACAATGTAGGCATTATTTAGGTCAATCAACTATTCTATGTTACTTTTTGTTTGACTCACAATCCAGTGAAATTATGATTTTCATGGATACGGTCCATAGTTAGTTAGGCTCAATTCACACCAGAAGAGCGGCGAAGGGCGGCGAAGGAGCGAGGTTTCCCGCGACTGCTCGAGAAGTCGCTGGAATGCGCGGGAAGTCGCTGGAATGTGCGGGAAGTCTAAGATCTCTGGGTGGGATACTGCCAGCGGCCGCTCGCGACTGCTCGAGCATCCTCGGGCATTAAATAATAAGTCTTATTGTAATGAAAATAAAGTTAAAATTAACACTGACATGACATTGACATGACACTGAAACTGCGCCCCGTTTCACCGCCCTTCACCGCTCTTCTGGTGTGAATTGCACCATAAAGATTGTGATTAGTTGTAAACACATTTCATGAATAATCGCACATTCATACGGAACCTATAATTTTAACCTCTTTTTCACCAACTCCGTCACAGTTGTCTTCTGACTTACGGTACAGAATAAGGGTCAATTCCCACCAAAAGAGCAGCGCAGCGCGGCGTAGCGCTGCGACCCGCTCCGTGGAGAATGCGCGACGATTCCTACGACTGTTCGAGAAGCCGCTGGAATGCGTAGGAAGTCGCTGGAATTTACATAATTATTGACATATTGACATATGTATTGACAGCGGCCGTCGCGACTGCTCGAGCATCCTCGGACATTCCTGCGAAGGCTCGCGCAGTCGCACGGCTTCGTTTATGGAATGCGTTGTTATTACCATGGATACGCGGGCATGCGCCCGCATCGTTAGAGTTTCTCATGCGATAATAAGTCTTATTGTAATGAAAATAAAGTTGAAATTCGCATTCCACGGAGCGGGTCGCTGCGCTACGCCGCGCTGCGCTGCTCTTTTGGTGGGAATTGACCCTTAGTTGATTGCCTCTTTTGACAATTCGTTTTTTTATTAAGGTAAATAAATACTTATTAAGACACGCTTTTTTGGGAAGTTCATTCATAATTTAAAAATTACTGTAATTTTAAATTAAATAGTGATATTTGGTTACGTAATTTATTTCAAATCATGCAAATATTCATGAAATTTTGCATTTATGATTTTTTAACAAGAATGACGTAATTTTTCATAGCAAAATAAAATATGCAGCAGCCCAAAATATGTACTTATTTGATTATGTTGGAATGTAACGATCGTTATCTTTATCAAATAAATTGTTTTTTGACAACAATTGCTAAATACACACTATTTGCGAAACAATCTTGGCTAAACATAAGTGAACCGTCTTGGCAACTCCTTGTTTCAAGAACAAAGGTGCGGCAAATCGTCAGATTTCATGTTTTCCTCCGGGAAAATGTTAGGTTAGAGCAAAGAAGTATTTCAATTAAGCTACAATTGTACCTACATACTTACATAAACAATTATATAAAATGTCGCTTAGAATTTAGTCAATAGTGTCAACAATTTATCATTTATTATGTAGGTTCTGAATTTGTAAACAGCATTGACGTTGACCTTTGCTCTATTATTCGCCCTGACATTAACATAATCCAAGGGCCAAAAATACCAAAATTCATGCACATAATATTTACGCCTCAGCCCACAAGGCAAAGAAAATAGAGTCCATTGACTCACTGAACAAAGAATACATAAATCAGGATATTTCAGGGCGGTGATACGCGACTGAAAAGCCCACCGCCTCACCTCTCAAATAAAAAATAATAATGTTATGAGATTTGTTCGTCGCCCGCATCGTATGGATGGAGGTATTGAGGGACCCTCATAAATAACGAAAATGCCCGCACCTGCCCTGCAGAAAAACGTTTCTGTGGATATGGAAGGAATATTACCCAGGCATCTTTTCTTAGGACACACGAGTAGAGGTACGTGAGAGTGTAAAATTTATTAAATCAAAATATTTTTTGCTTTGTTCCTTGGGTTATTTTCTTTCCATCTATCCAATTTAGTATACTCTCTAGATATATCTATCAAGATAATATACCACACTTTTTTACAGACATACGTACCTACGTCACGTCTGTGTAAGTAGGTAGGTACTCAAATATGTATACATAGAAGACAGAACACACGAAACGCATTTTGATAAATTATGACTAATTCACTCTTTGCAGCCACTTTTAAGTTTCCAGTGAAATAAAAGAGATCAGATACTGACAGGTTGCCAGTCCGTTGACTAAACATACCTCAACCGTACTTACTACTGTACTTAGTCGCCTCTCAGCAGTTTTACGATATCCATGGAGAGGTGTTAAAGCCCTAACAGACGACTAAATTTGGTTTGGTCCGAACCACGTTCTTGGTTGGCTCCAAACTAAACAACCGAACAAATGTTCGGCCAACCGCTGAACACACTTTCGAATTTGGTTTGGAGCCAACCAAGTTCGTGGTTCGGACCAAACCAAATTTGGTCGTCTGTTAGGGCTTTTATTCTAGATCCAACACCAAAGAAGCATAATAACGAAGCCTTTCGCTGTCTGCTCATTTTTCTATATCCATATAATTTTCGTACATCAATTTGGGCTTCATCGAAAAGCGATAACAGCAGAAATGAAAAAATATTAGTAGAATTCTAATTATGTTATCTTCAATTACCGTTAGGACAGTTCTCAGTAACCGAAGACGAGTGGCAACAAATTAACTAAATGTTCCTATTCGATTCGAATAAATTGTCCTCTCATTTTCTCTCGCTTGGTACGTCCAATATTTCAGCAATCATCCAGAGGGCGTAAGTTAATTTAGGTATCCTGTTAATTAACAAGGATTGCTTTTAAACGTGGGACGGGACGTGGCAGCTGAATAAGGCGACAGGTCGTGATAGTACCTCCCTACTTTCGAGTCATGGCCAATTTTGCAGATCTACCTCCAGTTTCATTCCTTAAGCGGGTCCTGCCTCGGGTGATCGAAGTAGTCGTGAACAATGTAGTTGATATTTAAAGAACTATTCTTCCGAAAGCCAAATTGAATACGACAGTCAAATTTAACAGTATATCTAATCCGTTCCCATCTAGGTAACTTCCTCCCATTTCGCTCTACTAGAGGCTTAACAACCGTGCAACTTTCTGTCGGATTATTATTCTACGTACCTAGTGAATGACCAGCCAGAGTTGCAATGAACATCAAGAACTGGAAACGTATTTACAATGTCATACATACATACATCGTGCCTGTATTCCTAAATACACAGCTTACATAGTCCTAACCGAGACTATTTAACGTTTTGCAGCTACTTCTAGTATTTTTTTTAAGTTTTAAGTTAATAGGTACAATAGTGACAGGAAGCTAGCACTAAAGCATATCTGAACATATTTATCCTTAGCCACCTCTTACGATAGAAGGAAATGGGGAAGAGTTATTCTAAACCCGACACCACAAACAGTGTCATACATGCTTATTATTGGAAATACCTTCGATATCTACCGAACAATAAAGCACCGACAAAGAGTCTGACATCTGCGCTTACCCTTTCGGTGTCACCTCAGGTCGTGTCATTTTCGCAACTCGACTGAAGTACTGTGTGACCGCTTTTGTAGCATCGGCTACATTACGTTAGGTACTGACCTTCCAGTAATGTCAAATTGGTGGCGAGAGGGGTCGATGCCAGGTCAACCCTTTGCCAGAGAGGTGCTTACTGTAATGTGCATCTACTCGCCTCAATGACGTCTGGGGCTGTTTAAAAGGCAATCCTTTTAAGGGGTACTTACTCTTTTTCGGTGGAACCACCGTTAACAAATGTACATTATGTGTCATTTTTTTCTATCTTTAGTAAGTTAAGCTATTGGTAATGCTTACCGAATACTACCGGTAAAGAAACGTGTGTGATTGGAATATATATCTCTTAATATTTTTTGTTACTGTCGACTTGTTTACCTATACGACTGATCGACGTAACAGCTTTGTGGCTTTACATACATACATACTATCAAACCTATATTCCCAAAGTTTAAAGTTAGGAGTTACAATAACGACTGGTTGCTAGCCCGTCGCCTTAAATTACCTTAACCTATTTCTATGTGACTTTATAATGTTGGTGTACGATTATTTGTAAATTCAAAACTAGTGTCCCTCAAGATCTTATAAAAGATTGGTTAGTCTGCTCTTCGCTTGAAAAGTTTTTAATGTATGAAGTTAATAACTTAAAGAATTATATCCGTCTTTGATCTCGAATGAGAATCAAAATTTGAATCAATTTCGGTTCACCCTTGACCCAGGGAGTTCTAATCACAGATAGGTAAATAATAACAGCGACAAAGCGACATGTCACCGTAATGATTATGAATAAGAGTTGTGTTAGTGCCATAAATTAGGCGTTTGACGTGTGTAGCGGAGCGTGGGCGCGCCAAGGAAGTACGCGGGTAATAGATAGTATAGATCTATAGATACTGACTGGTTCAATTTGAGGCTAAATAAACACGAGGAGAAATGCTACAAAGCCACGTCTGCGAATGTGTGAAAGTGGGAGTAATTGAGGATGTAAGCACGAGAAACATTCGCGTGTTTGTTTTCTTGTTTTGATATGAAATTAGTTGTTTTAACTAAACTATACAAACACGTCCTAATATTTTAAACCAAACTACTGTGAGACTCACTCACAGTGTACGCGTCCGCAGCCGCCATAATGCGTTGTTTCTTACCATGGATCACGAATTGCCCCGAAACATGTCGAGCAATTTTCGACATTAAGCGTGAGTGTATCCGTTTTAGTTCACAACGTCTTAATATTCGCGACACGAAGTGTAAAATTATTTTTGTTCTGTATTTGAGGAAGAATAAATTTGTATGTAAAACTCACCCATGTTAATTGAATGCTGGGTCTTTTGACGTGACAACGTCTTAAATTAGGTTGAGCTGGGAGTCACTTATGAAAAAGTGTAACGCTCGGTAACGTTACGATGACGTCATACTATTTTTTATAGTTTTTTTCGCCAATAGGTACCAGGGGAGCATAAATAAAAGCCGGTATAGCGTGCAATAAACAAAAGAAAATTGTACTGATTTATGAAATTTGAATACCCTTCTGTAAACTATGAGAAATCGATCAAGTTTTTTATAGTTTTTTTCGCCAATAGGTACCAGGGGAGCATAAATAAAAGCCGGTATAGCGTGCAATAAATGAAAGAAATTTGTACTGATTTATGAAATTTGAATACCCTTCTGTACAATAAAAGTGTTTAGTTACTAACGAGAAATCGATCAAGTTTTTTATAGTTTTTTCGCCAATAGGTACCAGGGGAGCATAAATAAAAGCCGGTATAGTGTGCAATAAATGAAAGAAATTTGTACTGATTTCATTTTGACGTGACAACGTCTTATAAATTGGTTTGCCGGGTGACACTTCAAGAAACTGCGTTACGCTCCGCTCACGTTATGCGCTCACAATGAGAGCGAGTGAGAGGCACGCGTTCCTTCCACTCGGGCATGGTTAGCCCGCCTAAGAGCGAGAGAGACAGACATTAAAAGTGAAAGTTACTATTATTTCATCCTTCTTCCTACTATACGAATGAATATTCACTTTAAAATTATTTTACCACTCAAAGTCGTTGTCACGTAAAACTTTCGCCCGTATACCGACTTTACAGGCAACCAGTTTTTTACTATAATTGGCCCTCAAAACCAGTATATCTCACTATCGGTCCTAACTACAAGGTCTACAAGTAAAGTGCTAATCATTGTTTTTCATTTTACGTGATCCCTACTTAATCATATCATATTATAAATGCGAAAGTAACTCTGTCTGTCTGTTACGCTTTCCCGCTTAAACCTCTCAACCGATTTTGATGAAATATTGCACAGACAATCTCTTCAAGTCTTTTGAACGCATTTTGAACGTAAAAAAAACGTGAGTGATACTTTTTCGTAAATGAATAAATCCGAATGCCAGCGTTTTGTAAATCTTTAGCAGGATTACAACTCAATGGATTCAAATCACACATTTATGTAACCGATTATCATACAATCAACATCATGCCAACAGTTATTTCCACTACGTTGATAGACTTCAGAATGTGCTTTACCTACCTCCGGTATCGGGTTTAGAATTAAGAGGCGTCTAAATAAATTGGTTAGGTATGCTTTAGGCGACAGGCTAGCAACCTGTCACTGTTATACCCCTTTCATCTATTTTTAAACCTAAAATTGTCCTGAAATGGCTGCGAAAGTGAAATAGTTTTGTCTCCACCCACTCCTTTTGGGAATACAGACGTGATCTTTTATGTGTACGAATATATCATCTATTCATATCATAGGTATTACATTCATACATATTACAAAAATATCCAAGGTGTAATAAAGTGTTTTGGATCGCTTAACAGTCTTTTTCCGTTGATGAGGCGAGGAAAAGCAGAATTTGAAATGTATGTGCCAAAATTTCAATTCTCGCTTCGTATGTCATCGACAGAAATGCCCCGTATAAGTACCTATGTCATACACATTTCAACTGCCATCTCGCCTCGTCAGTATATATACCTTTAGTCAACGAAAATTGTATTAAAGTACAATTTATTCGATACAGTATTCATCGGAAACTAAACTTGATATTCGATGCCTACTAACAGCGAAATAATTTCAAAGAAAGTGGCAGGTTTCGTTTGTTTCAATACTCTAATTCCCCTCAGGTCTATGAAAACTAACTCGGCGAACTATTTATTATTGTTTCTATCGGGAATACCTAAGTTTACTTAGTTTTCCTTCCATCTATTAACGCTTCAATGCTCCAGTAACTTTATAACAACTTGAACATAAAACCTTGAATGTTTAATCCCGTTCCCCTTTACCTTAAGGGTGATTCAAAGTTAAGCCAATAAAAAAATAATTGTACAAGTTGATTTTTGGCAGCCGCCCTACGCGTTGTAACTAGATTGCTGAGAGCGTGAATGGCTACCCCATACTGCCGCCTATTAAATTTACTGCTTGTAAAACGAGGAGCTAATTTGGAGTTACATTTTATTGTGTTTGCCTAACTATTTTACTGGCGCAACTGCGTGATGGAAGAGTGTCGTTATGGCAACAGAGGGAAAGTTTGGTTACTTCTGGAGAGGGATTGATAAGGTGCCGACAAATTTATTGCTGCTCATTGGGCGTTTGTTCGTGTTGATGTTTAATGACAACATCATTACCTGCGTGCTATTTAAATAATGTTAGTAAAAGACTTGTTCCGTGAGAGAGAACAGAGGTGTTACTCTCAATTCATGGTTGTTTCGGAGACCAAGTTTGAAATTAGCTGACGTACGGTGTCGAAAATTTGACACTTCGACACTAAAAGACCGCGAAAGCAACGTTATGGTTATGTCAATTTGGAGAATAACAATGAATACTTAGAACTTCGAGACAAAACAATTGAATTGGAAAACACAAAATGGAACCCTGAATCTGCTGTCAACCGGCACGATACGCAGGAATGTATTTTATAGGTACCGCACATGTATGTGAAAGCAGAGTTCCTAAGTAATAAACAATTGAGTTAGGCGAGATCGTTTGTAAGCGGAACACGTTTGGGCCACGTGCGAGTCTCGACGGTTATCTCGTGTCGTGTTGCCATGTCGTGTTCCGAGAATGCACCGGCAACAGCAATGCCGGCACGAGCCAAAATACGGGGTAAGTCGTTGTAATACAATGTTAGTGCCGCGTTGATGGGCATAGGGGTTATTACACTTACGGTTAAACTTTAATAATCTTTAATTAGCAAGTGGAATGTACTTCATACACTGAGATAATTGTGATTGGTATGTACCTGAACTCTTTTCGTTCAGACTTTTTTTTCTAATAATCAATTCATCTTAATTATACTACCTAATTCCGCGACAATTGAAGTGGATGATTAATTGATTTGATTATACACCTACTATACGAAGAACTGATTGTATGAAAACAGAATGAATGAATTGAACGAGTAAGTCAAAATCCTGCTGATATTACAGGACAAACAGTTTGCTTAAACGTGAGGATTTGACGGTTACAAGTCTAATGTTATATGAAACGGAGTAGAGGTATAACTACTGTGATATGGAAGTCAAAATTCGAATTCTAAAACCTTTTGTCCCGTATGTAAGTACAACAATAGCTATAGCAGTGGCAGCAGGTGGATTTTGTTATTTTTTACTGATGGTTGCATAGAAGTGTCCTCTGTATATTTATGAAATTGTGCTTGGGCGGGGGCGGGTCGCGGCGCTAGTAACCCAACATAAGCACGTATTCTCATTTTATGACTTTTCATGAAACTCCCTTTCTATTTACATAATAAATAGAGCTGTATATTAAATATTTACGCGCCTTTTCAGGTGGGTTAAGGTTTTTATAGCGACACGTATCGCTTTACAACGCCGGCTGCTAAAGCTTATACATAAATTACACACCATTTATTACCATTATCACACACCTACCGAACATACCTATTGATAATAAAGTGATAATAAGTAGGTATTTTAATATGCAATGTGATCATTTATGCAAACACATGTAAACATGTCAATGCGAAGAAATGGTTTCAATATGGTATACCTAATTTCCGGGCAAATTAATTAATGTTAATATGCCATGCCTGTATTCCCAGATGAGGTGCGCAGAGCACACAAAACGTTACATAGATGAAACCACGACGATGTCACGTTTCATAGTCACTTTAAGCATACTTTTTAGGTAAAAAGTTTAGAAGTATAATAGTGACAAGTTGCTAGCTTAAGGTATTTCCTTATTTGGCTTCATTTATGGTTCATTCAAATCTGAGTTAATCTATATATATAAAAGAAAGTTGTGTTAGTTACACCACTTATAACTCAAGAACGACTGTACCGATATAGCTGAAAATTGGTAGGTAGATAGCTTAGAGCCAGGAATAACACATAGGATACTTTTTATCCCGTTCGACATCTATACAGGGTGTTCCATATTTGAGACATGAAGGGGAAGTACCTTAAATATCGTAGATAGGGTATTTTGCTTAAAGAAGACTTTATCTTATTTTTAAAAATTAGTAATCCTGCATTAATAGATTATTACGAACTCTTTGATATGCTTTTACTTTTTTATTATGGTTTTGATTTTGAATGTGATTTTTACTTGACGTAGAACTTGGAGACAGATCAAATACAAAGAGTATCGAAGGAGACGAATTTTATTGGAAAACTAGATTTAGTTCATAACAAGTGGTCCATATCGACGCCGGATTTTGGAATAAAGTGATTAATGGAACTCCGTAGCGGGTTAGTTGCCGGAATTAGCAAAAACAAAGATTCACGCGAGAAAGAAATGCATTCGGCCCAGTCGTCTGTCACGGGTACCGCGCGGAGTACGGCTTCTCAGAAGAGAGTTCTGGAAGCGCGCGCGGCTCGGGAAAAGGCGG
>BHDV01064005.1:9258-54483 GCA_005406045.1 Adoxophyes honmai
ATTGCTAAACGCGGCACTGGATTTTTTAATTCATGTGCTCTGCCTACCCCTCTTGGGAATACAGGCGTGAGAATATGTATGTATTTATGTAATAGTGACAGGTTGCCAGCCTGTCGCCTAAAGCACACATAAACCTATTTCCTAAGTCGCTTCTTACGACATTCAGTGAAGAAATGGAGAGGTGTTATTTTAAACCCGACATCACACGGACTTAACCCCTTAAACGTCTAAATAACCTATAATTGCCTCTGTCTAGAATAGAAATCAATTTATTACCGGCATTATATTTTTAGAAGTCACGTCCATTCAGAGTGACTCATGTCATTTGAATAATGCAAAGAATGTCAACAGTCAATAGTCGGATGGACTGAAGATTTCTAATGGGTAAGTGTAGGTGAAATTGTTAAGTGGAAACTGGACAGTTAGAGTGGCATTGTAAACAATATTACACAAATACGTACAGGGTAGGCAGAGCAGAAATGTTACATAGACAAAACCATGACCATTCTATATTTTATAAACACATTTAGCATATTTTTAGGTTTCAAGTCGAATAGAATAGGTGATACAACTTAACTTAGCCCTTTTGGACTCGGTCAATATGCAATACAGATATTAAGAAACTATATCTCAAAATGCAATCATATTATTTGGACTTAAGAACCACGCAACAGTATTGAGTCGAATCGCGTGCGCAAAAAATCTGCCTATTATATCGATCTCTCGACACGCCAAAAATTACAGGTCTATCCCGAGAGTGAGTCGACTCACGCGTGTTGCCGTGCTAAGCCAAGATCAAAAAAGGAAATGGAGAGGTGTTTATTTCAAACACATGGGGTCATAAACTATATTAACATGGAAATTTATGAATGTCTCACTTCATAGTCTGTTGTGGGTATTATAGTTTTGTCATAAAAAGAGATCATCAAATCCCATCAAATACAATGAAACCGATTGATTCCTGACCCACCATAGAACATTGTCACAGTAAATGTAAACAACATTTCCCTTGTCGAGCAATACAATTTCACTATGATGTTTACTATAAATAAATTCATCAGATGACATTAATAGTTATAGAGTGATTGGAATAAAAATTTGTTCTGAGTATGTGGTTGCTAGTCTGATTGTTTATGTTCCAATTAAATATCTAAATTAAGTGGTATCATTAAGTTAATTACTAACAGTCAATGGTAGGGGTATGACCTTTAACTTTTGCTACCTAGGTCTACCTACATACCCAGTGTTTGTGATGTAGAGATAATTTACCATACAAAGATAATATCTGTATGTATAATCATGTGACATGTATACAACATATTTAATTTTTAGAGTAAGATTATGTTTATTCTAACTTAAACAGAAAAACATTTTCATACACTGTTTTAATATGAAATAACTGAGCCCATTCAATACTTGGCATTAGCCCTGCCACGTAAAAAATATTTAGTTCTCCCACAGACTTTATATGTATTATCAAAGAAAAAAACGGTTTTGTCTATTTACAGTTTTATCTTCTCTGTCTACCCCTTTTGGGAATACAGATATGATGTTTATGTGTGTATGTAAATAAATAAACAATTCAATCTAAATACATTCCACTGCTGGGCACAGGTCTCCACTTTGTATGTGAAGGTTTGGACTGTAGCTCGATGTGGGCCCATTGCAGATTGGGAACTTCCCACATTAATTAAAATAACTTTCTTGCTGTGTGTATAATATAATAAGAAAGAAAGTGGTACAAAAAGAACCTTTATCCAGACATGGGATAGTCTCAGAGTTAAAAAAATTGCTGTTTAAACTTCAGCAGAAGAATTGAACACATGCAAATTATCATGTATCGTGCCTCCACTTGTTAGATATTGCGGCAAGTGAAGTGGCCAATAGCAGCCATTATCAGCCAGTTATCAAATCGTTAATCCAGCACCAATACTCTGAGATATGAACGTTAACATTAGCATGCTGCGGAGTATGCAAAGTATCAATTTGGTGGAATATAGGTCATATTGCACCGCTAGAACAAAACAGACCTAACTCTAAATGTGTGACTTCTCAAAAATGAGAGTTAAGATATTAGCTTGGTTTTGATTTAACGGTGTGATATACATTGGCTATATTATTACTTATATTTGAATACCTATATGAATACTACAATATACACATCATGCTTATATTCCCTAATACAGCATATTTTTAGATTTGTTAATAGTTACAATAGTGACACGACACTAGTCTGTTGCCTAAAGTATACCTAAACCTATGTTGCCTCTTACAACATCCATGAAAGGAATTGTAGTGGTATTCTAAACCCGATATTTCACAGACTCATACTCACTCAGAACCAGGCCTGATTTTATACTAGTTTGTTTACACACATACACATCCAATTTCTGCTTTGTATAATTCTCGTGTTCCCAGATTAACCTAGGTATCCTTTTGACAATTAATACATTAAACAAGGGGTGGGACACAAGACAAACTGATGAGAGATGGTTGAAATGCTTCAACACAGTGCCGGGTGCGGATCTGGTCAAAATTAGAAAGCACTATACAGCCTCAGGCCCCTCTTCTCCACTGGGCACTATGGGCACGTGCCCAGGGCCCCGCGATCGAATGGGGCCCCCTAGTTCCTGCCAGATTACCAAATGATAACCATAGGGGCCCCATGATCCTAATGTGCCCAGGGCCTCAAATAGTTTAAAGACGGCCCTGTACAGCCTATTGGATGTTTGAGCTGACTGGAAATCTGTCAATGAGCCTGGCAGCACCAGGCAAAATGGCGTCAAAATGAAGCCTTTCCTCAGCAGTTGGTAAATGTAGCCTGATTTCAAAATTAGGAACCTAGCCATACTTAAATTAAGTTAAATTAAAGGTAGGTTTAAAATGATGAATGTCTGAAGAGACAAATGAACAGTTAGACCAGCGGTTCTCAAACTTTTTTGCTGATGGAACCCTTTTGGAATGCGAAATACTTGACGGAACCCTAAAAAAAAACTACAGTCCATCCGTCCGTCCGTACGCTGCGCCAAAACTTTTGACCCGATAGTGTATTTTTTTTCTAAGTTCTTGCGGAACCCTTCCAGGGGTGTCGCGGAACCCTGGGGTTCCGCGGAACACACTTTGAGTATGGCTGAGTTAGACCACAATCCCATGATACAAACATTTTGAAGTTTTCTTTGTTAATCAATGCAATGTCACTAGGTATGATGTGAACTGTAAATAGGTTGTATGGTGGATCAGTAAATTGGTTCAAGTGTACCTACATTAGCATAGAAATGTAAATATGGCACTACAGGTATTCTCTACCTACCCTGCGAAGGAACAAGGTGTTATGTATATGGGTGAGAACCAAAAAGTTGCACCTACGTTAAAGTGCGTTAAATCGTGATTATAATTACATCAAACTTTCCGTTGTGACACGAAAATTAGCTATACGTTTATACGTCTACCAGAATTTTTACATACGACTTAAAGCATCGTAATGCGAATGCAACTTTTTGGTGCCCGCTCTTATTTCACTCAACTAGCTTGGTGTGGTGTGGTGAAAATTAGCCAATTTTCGTGTCACAACGGAAAAGTTTGATGTAATTATAATCACGATTTAACGCACTTTAACGCAGGTGCAACTTTTTGGTTCTCACCCATATGTTCTAATGAAGGTTGTAGCTGTTAGT
This sequence comes from Adoxophyes honmai, assembly GCA_005406045.1. NCBI lineage: Eukaryota > Metazoa > Arthropoda > Insecta > Lepidoptera > Tortricidae > Adoxophyes > Adoxophyes honmai. The sequence goes on from BHDV01064005.1 coordinate 12,933, forward strand.
CCGTATAGTCCTTAACTACCATTCACAATACCCACTATAGGTAGAAAAGTGGCAGAGAGATCTAGACATTCATTAGTAATCCCTATTGTTTCAAACCCCCCTCATCCCGTTTGGTCATGCTAGAGAAAGATAGTGCCACAATAACAATAAATTACCTAAACAATTTTAAACTGAAGTAGGCTGAACCATAAAATAAATAGAATATTGTTACATTTAGTGTTCATTTTTAACAGAGTATTAATAATGTCAGAGCTAATATGAGTAATGTTTATCATCAATGTATTTATCAATAGTATGACTTCACATACACCGTACTTTAGCAGCCCATAAGTCCTAACTTAAGGAAAAAAGTGACATCTTAGACATAGATTTTCACATCTCCATTTTTATCCATGGATGTGGCAAGAGGTAACGCAGGAAATAAGTTAAGCTATCTATTAGCCATCTTAACAATTTTGCTAAAAGTGACTGCGGTGGATGAAATAGTCACAGTTTTGTCTATGTAAAATTCTGTGTGCTCTGCCTGCCTCATTTGGGAATATCAGTGTGATGTTTAAGTTACGAAGTTGTGGTGGCTCAAGTTTGCCAAAAAAAAATGAGGATAGTATTTTACTGTGGTACCTTGCACAAGATATTCAATCAAATCTTATTGGAAAATTTTAAAACATCAAATTATAAATGTGGAAATGTTGTTACTATTCTAAGGAATTGATGGCAGTAGAATTCGAAGCTAAGCATCATAATTTACATGCTTGAAGAAAAACTAATAAAATTGATTGGTTTGATCATAAAACGACCACAAATGTGTCAAACATAAAATTGACTATTTAAATACACTTTCAATATTATAAACAACATACTCAATGATAATAATATGCTATTAAGCATTTTTTCAGTAGTAAGTTTGATTAATAATTCATGTAGAAATTAAACAGTGCAATAGAATATAAGATATGTGCAACAAGTTTTTTTATCATCACTGCAGCATGATTAAGCAGATAAATTACTTTTATGTTTATTCCTAGTTATCTTCAACTAATATATTGGCGTAATACGCACTAATCTTTATCTGTATCTGGCAGGTGATAAATTCAATTTCTCCACACCAATCATAATTTTATTTTTTTATTATTATCTTGATCTCTACTGACAGCAGTGCATTTTACTCAGAAATAACTACTTCTGATAAGAATTAGGGAGAAAGTAGAGAACAAAGTCTTAAAATGTAACAACATAACATCTACAAGTCATATAGGCACATCACAAATGTCAGAACAATCATATGGTGCATATGAGTCAGGTATCGCATCATACGCTCGACTAACGAATAAAACTGCATTACATAAGGGAACTTAGCCACGAAATAGGTCCGTAGACAAAAAAAAACAACCAAATAACGGTAAATAATCATCCAATTGGTCAAAACTTTGCACGGACCACGAATACTGCAAGGAATGGGTTTAGTACTCATTTTAGCACATTCCTGCGCACTTGTAACCGTCTGGCACGCATTTAGCTAATAATAGAACATACCACGACGCTAAAAAGGCTCCTAATAAAGACAAAAACAAAACATAACACTTGCGTCCGACGAACAACTGCGGACATTCTCGAAAGCGGTGTACGGACCCACGACGTGGGGCCACGACATGATTTAGGGTTAGACGGTATTTAAACACTTATTACACAAAAACGGCACAATTTAACTTTGATTGCACTAATACCTTTACTTTCAGCGGTTTCCGCGATATTCACGTCATCAACCATCTTGCTAGATGACAGTCACTCACTATGCAATTCACTTTTTATTCGAACATATTCGAAAACTCATACTTCGTTCACTATTTTCAGCCAGACAGCCAGCCAGCGATCTATACGACGGACACTGCGTTCCGTTCGCTGTTAACGAAACGCATTACGTATGCGGTCGACTTCGGTTTGTCTGTGGCGTTTGCGTTTAATTGAATTGAATTGAATTTAAAGTGAATAAAAATGAAATAAATATTTTTTCATAATTTAGATTGCAATAAAATGTGTATTTTTTCAACTGTAACTTTAGCTTTCATTGTATGATTTTAATGAAAATACTTAAATTTTACGTTCGGATACATTGAACCACAGTTACTAAATTTATAATAATAATGTCAACACACCAGTATAATCCAGACTGAACTTCAAACTATTTACGTTAAATACGTGAGCACAACAAACTTAGTTCCATATAGTAAACTTTTTGTTCACTAGGTATCTTTTCCAGTTTTAAACCAATTACAATTTTAGTAATTTCAAAATGTTTAATGAGAGTATCCGAACATAAGCATGACGACATTTACTGCCATCTGTTGTCGAGTAGCCAAACTATTTTGTACAAGCGGTCATACAGTAGCAACATAAGTTGAAGGTAGATGGCGCTAAAATTAAGCGCGACGTTACGCCCTCTTTGAAGTATTTTACAAACTAAGTTAGTTTTGCTGCGATCCGCTAGATAGAGCTAAAATTTAACGAGTAAGTTTGAACAATTTTTGATAATTTTTAACGATTTTATATCTGGTCAATTAAGTATTCAGAATTTTACACCACCATAGCTTAGATTGTCCTATTTGTTCCTATTTGTCCTCCTGCTCTATGCACCCGTAGCAACAGCCCGTACAAGTCTCAGCCCGGACAGCTATGATCCCAGTCTTATCACTTTACGAATTTCAATCGAGCTGAAAGTCCACAAGCATAATCATGAAAATTGGGCGACAATGCCTTACGACAGAGATGTCAGAGGGTTAAGTTTCGTGAACATTACAGAGATTCGTTAAAAGTTTCAAATAAAAAAAGGAGCTAAATGTTTCATTTAATTAAAAGAGCATTTCGTAAACTTAAATATCACATTGGGAATTAGATTCATAACGGTTCATTTCATTATTCGGAAAAATAAATTATTTTCTCGCATTGTGACGTTTCACAAATAAATAAATTACTTACTCAGTACGACCGTAGTGTGGACTCGCTATAGGTACAATCTGCCAAAATTTAAAATTCAGGAACATTACGGGCTGTAAAATTCACTAAAAGTGTATAATCTAAATGTCCTGCTGCTTGTACCTAAGATCGTACGTTAGTATTAACATTAAATCATAATTAATATGACCAGGTACATTATTATTATTATGATACACGCAACCTTTATTAATCTTTCCACTCTAATTATTATTGTTATCTTTGGAAATACCTACCACTTCCTACCATCCGCGGAAGCTACCATCCTCTACAAATCACGGGCCAAGGCAAAGTACCGGAGTTAAGTTTCTCTTATTTATCATCAATGATTATGATTAGGTAGTATGATTATTAACTATATTATACTAGCCTTTTACCCGTGACTTGGTCCGTTGCACATCATACGCACACGACGCCATCTAGTGATTGTAAATGAAACTTACTAAATTGTAAATGAAATTTCTAATACTACTTGTAGATCACGGAAACAAACACTAAAAGGTTCAATTCCACAAGGCAGTGTCCTTGGATGTATCCTATTTGTTATATACATTAATGACATACCAAAGATAGTAGATAATAGTATACTCTATGCAGATGACATAACAATTGTTTTTGAATGTAAAAACAATGAAGATTTTAACGAACAAGCGCAAACAACTCTCACACAAATAACTAAATGGCTAGATGAACACAATCTAAAACTTAATCTTTCTAAAACCAAACTAATTCAAATAAAACCTAGACAGAAAATATCTATGCAAACTAACTTAACTTTCAATAATAATCTAATAGAAACGGTCACTACATGCAATTTGCTGGGATTACAAATAGATTCTGAAATGAATTGGAAATCGCACATAGATAATGTCGCTACGAAATTATCCAGGTTCACTTATGCTCTGTACGAACTAAAAAGATGTACAGATTTAAAAACTGCGTTGTCAGCATATTATGCGTATGCGCACGCCTGGCTCAGCTACGGCGTGGTGCTGTGGGGTAGCAGCGCGTACGCCGGCAAGCTGTTCACCCTACAGAAAAAATGTATTAGGATACTTACCAATATTAAACCAACAGACACATGTAGACCACATTTTACTTCTTTAAATATACTTACATTAGTCTCTATTTATATTTATGAAATTTGTAAATTTGTAAGAAATAATAAAGCCCTGCTTGCCCAACAAAGAGACAATAACTATGGTCAGTTAAATCTTAGAAAAAGAAATAAATTGGTAAGTACCTTTACAAATTTAAAATTAGTTAGTACTGGAACACAACACATGGCTGTGAAAATTTATAATAAGATACCACTAGCAATTAAGAATATAACAAAAGATACTCTATTTAACAGTAAATTAAAGTCATTTCTGCTTTCTAAGTGCTACTACAGTTTAACCGAATTTTTAGAATAATAATATTTATGTTTAAACTTAGATAATATAAGTTGTTTTAGTAAGTAAGAAAATTATTTGATTTGTAATATTGCAGTGCCCTAACAGGGTTTATGTTTGATACGATAATTTATGTAAGATCTATGTACAACATAAGGCAATAAATAAATATGAATATGAATATGAATATGAATATTACATCGTTATTAAGTTATGTATGAGAGACGAATCTGTAGCCGAAGTATGTGAACTGGACAGTAGTGGACAGCGCCATCCTATTCGCTAATATTGTAATTGTTATTAAAGGGTATTTTTTACAACAATGTCGATTACTAACGTACTTAATAATATATGTTTTTTTTTGCAAACTCTGGCCGCAATCATCGTTTGTTACACATTCTGCAGTCCCTATCTCATTATACAAAACAAAACAAAAGAATTATTGCGAATTCTTTTTTGTGCAACTCTCCGCTGTTTTAAGTCCTTCATAGTTTACGAAATCGCTAAGTAATTTTCTTCTTTAAAGTGCCCTGTCAAGTTGCAAAAACTATTGTTTTCTAAATCATCATCATCATCAGCTGCTGTCCTTGTCAGTCCTCTGGACACAGGTTTTTAAGGAAAGTAATGGAATAAACATTTATGAGAAAGCACGGTCAAGCATTTTATGACTTTCTACCGAATTACTTGCGGTGGATTCTTCTTGACAATAATGGTCTTTACGAAGCGCTGGTAGACTCGAAAAAGACGTTGTAAAAATGCTCATCTATTTCTTCTTTGGATATTGTAAGAAGCGACTAAGGAAATAAAAAATAAGTTAAAGGTTTGCTACGCTATGCTAAATGTGGCTAAGGAGAAATAGTCATCATGGTTTTGACTAAGTAACGTTTTGAACTTGGAATTATCCCTTACTAGCTTCTGCCCGCGGCTTCGCACGCGTTAAATTCGGGCTAACACAGAAGAGATTTCGGAATTATTATTAGGAAGCGCCCGCCAGAACAGCCAGAAGACATTAGATTTTTTCCTACTTTCTCGACACTTATCGTCATATTTTGGAAAATTCAAACAAAATCTTTAAAAATTGTAGCCTATGTGCTATTCTGATGTATAAGCTACATTACTGTAAAGTTTCATGAAAATCCATTCAGTAGTTTTTGCGTGAAGGAGTAACAAACATCCATCCATCCATCCATACATCCATCCATCCATACTCACAAACTTTCACGTTTAAAATATTAGTAAGATAAATTCTTGAGATTCCATCTCAACTACTTAGATAGGAAACGCTGTATCCTTGTCGTTTTTACTTTGTGAAACAAAAGAAAAAATATAAAAATAAATAGGGAGATAAAAAACCGACCAAGTACTAAGCACTAAGGGTTTTCTATCATTACATTAGTATTAAAAGTAGGAAAATGGATTGAAAGACAAACTTCAGTTTACCATGGTCCTCTTGGTTGTGCCCATAAATCCACAAAGGAGACCAACTGCAAAAAAAGAAAACAGTTAAACCTAGTTCGAATTGAGAACCTCCCCCTTTTTTGAAGTCGGTTAAAAATAAGTTTGTAATCGCTAAAAGCATTTTTTTCGTGTATCTCTGCTATAAGACGTTGCTCCGCATCAAATTTCAAAATTTTGAGTTCAAGGGAAGTCCCTACACTGTTTTGATTCCCTTGTAAGTGTCAAATTTTGCGGAATTTTGCGGCATAAACGGCTGTAGCTTTTGATTGCGTTGGCTTTGAAGTCTGGTTTTTGCACAGCTCTAAGGGACAATAGTGCTAATTATTTCATGTAAATTTCAACTTGATAGGTACGTCTACGCGCTCGTGACACATAAACAGACGGACAACAAAGTGTTTCCATGTATAAGGGAAAACAAAGGTTGCCATTGACTTCTTTACCTATTTTCTTTGCCGCCTCTTTCGACATCCATGGAAGAAATGGAGAGCTGTTAGTCTAAACCCGGGACCACACGGAAATTCGAAATACGTTCCTGGAACAAAGATAGCCCTATCCCCAAAATCAATCAATGCCTATCCCCCTTCCGATGACACAAACGATCTCCATTCAGAGTTTTGTCAAATTTGGTTCAGTGTTTGGAATGTAAAAAATAACTGACCGATTTATTTTTATATCTGTGCAAAGTTTATTATATGGATTTTTGCCATTGTAATAAAATTCTGCAAGTTAAATTTTATTTACTTCTACATACCTACTTAGTTAGATACTGACTGAGTTAAAATTGTGATTACTTACCCAGCTAGAACCGTCTGAGGCGGAGGGAATTCTTCAACAGATGTTCAGATTGACTTGAAATTTGGTGTACATAATATTAAGTAGGTACCTAAGTATGTAGAATAAATATTATTAGTATCTAATTATTGAAATTGAAAATTTTGATGCTTAAGTTATTAATACTAATCGGATAATTCTATTTTGCTCCATTTTTCTTAAAGGATCTATCTATACCTACTCATAATCGATCGAAATAGCCGTCTGTGGCATGTAAGTAGGTATCTAATAAATTAATTAATCACACTAATGTTGTTTTACTTCAGTATACATTTATTTTCTTAGATTAGGATTTTTACAATATGAATATAAAAAGTAAAATACAAAATGCACTTACAAAAAACAAACACACTATAAAAAACCTAATCTAGAATGCCGTCGGCAGCGGAGCAAGGCCCAAGCTACCGGCGGTTAGGGCTGCAGAGTGAGGAACCTCCTGACGATGCGCGCCGTGTCAAGGAGTACTGCCTTCTGTATCAGACCCTTGAGCCAACCGTCTAGCGAGAGTCTCCTAAGATGGTGGTCGAGACTCTTCGCTATGAGACCGTTTGCTGTGACGACTATCGGTACAATGATCGTCGAATCCACATCCCACATGTCGGTCACCTCGTGAGCCAAGTCAAGGTACTTGCTGAGTTTGTCCTTCTCGGCCTTCACGAGGTTCTCGTCATGGGGGATGGTGATGTCGACGAGCACTGCACGACGCTGTGATCGGTCTATTATCACGATATCAGGCTTATTGGCAACAATAGTCCTGTCCGTGATAATAGATCGATCCCAGTAGAGCGTGGTACGACCATTCTCAAGAACTGGCGTCGGTGTGTATTTGTAATACGGCACTTCAGATTCTACAAGGCCGTATTGAAGAGCAAGTTGCTGGTGGATAATTCTGGCTACTAGGTTATGTCTGTGCAAGTACTCTCCGTTGGCAAGATGAGAACAACCGGAAATAATATGCCTGATTGACTCACCGGGACGGTGGCATGCCCGACAAATGTCGACCGTACCGTCCTTCAGGATATATTTCCGGTAGTTATTCGTCTTGACAACCTCATCAGCAATTGCACAGACAAAACCTTCGGTTTCCCCAAAGAGGTTGCCTGTTGTTTTACTAATTATTATTATTACGCGCTATGAGATAATTTCTACTGCGTTCAGAAATACGTAAGTAACTGCAGCAAGTACGAGTTCAATGTTAATAAACAGAAACAGATTTCCAATAGAGCAGGTTTCTTAAAATTTAAATTGCATCAGGTGTGTGCAAAACGCACTCAAAAAACCGTACAAATTGAAAAGAAATCCAATAGCCTGGAATTTCAGGCAGTTAATTACTTTTCGAACTGGCAGGCTAACTTCGCCGGGTTGTCTCCACAGTTGAATGATACTGGCCGGCAAACCGCAGTTCGCGTTTGACTTTCGAACGTTTTGCCGGTGCGCGCGAAAAACGAAGCGTCAAAATACTGCCGCCATTCTACGAGCTTGTTTGACGTTTGAGAACAACAGAAAAAATATAATAAATTATTTATTAGACAGAGATCGTGTGTGCTGGATAATTTAGTGATTTATGTGGCAATTCTAGATGCGATTTTCTATCGTAATGCAGTGAAAAGTGTGTGTTATTAAAGAAAGTGTTGTAATTGGAATTAATAATGCATCTCCACGGCGCATGCGTTGCATGCTTGCTTGTATTGGCTGTTTTAATAGGTAAGTTGCAAAAAAAATACGGCAAAGTGAAAAGTAAATTGCCTACCTACTCTGGTTTTCATTTAAAGGTGAACTACATGGTTACGAAAATATTTATGCCTCGTTTAAATTGATATAGTTTTGAACGACCTTTGAATTTGCTTACGAGAAATATGTTTAAGTAATTTTAATGGACGGTACTTCGCTAGAATGCCTTCCCGACCTTTAGATATTAAGTTAATAATGAGTTAAACTGTTTATTATATCGTAAACATACACAAATATAAAGTTAATCGTAATAATCGTATTTATAACTTTTAACATTAAAGTTGTCCTTTTGATAAAATAATTTAATGAGCTCTTCGTAGGTAGCTATTTCAAATTAATAAACAAAAGTGAACCGCCAACACTATTTTAAAACTATATTTTTCCTCTGAAATAATGACACCGTTGGCATTAAAAAAGGAATCCTCAAAATTTTACGCAATTAAAAAAAAACATTACATTGACCGTTTCGAATTGTTACCGAAATGACACCACCCCTTTTAAAATTCGTGGCGCGTTCGATTTTCACACAATGTTCCACTAAATTAAACTCTACTGACCACTAATAAGTGTTAAGTTGGCTGGTTAACGGCCATAAACGATACCTATATTCGATGTAATACTTTCGCGAGAGAAAGTGGTTACCAATTAGTCGAAGATCCGGCGTTTATGCAGCAGGTTGCGTTCGAAGGTAAACGAATTATGATAAACACTCTCGATTTTCACATAATTATGGATTTTTATGTGGCACGCATGCTATGGTCTAGTTTTATTCCCAATTAGTTCCATCAACTGGCAAGAAGAGGAATTATTTAAAACACGCAACGCAACTTCTTAATAAAACTTCTTTTTAAAACATCGCCAGCCTGTTTACATCTATTCTCATCACTGGACATAAGTATGTTCTGAGAATGATAGAACTGTCACTTGGGTATTAGGACTTGAAATTGAGTTTAGCTCGACTAGTTTCGGGCTATTCGGTAGCCCTTCATCTAGGAGCCGCAACTCGTCATCGTCACAAACGCGCACTATGCGACACAGCGTTCAGCTGTCGCGGATTCTAGATGAAGGGTAAATACATACATACATACATATTCTCACGCCTTTATTCCCAGAAGGGGTAGGCAGAGCACTGGAATTCAAAAATCCAGTGCCACGTTTAGCAAATTCAAGGTAACTAGATGGTTAAACGTGATATTGCGGAGACAGGTTGCTAGCCCATCGCCCACAATACACTAACCCTTTCCCAGAGTCGACTCTTACGACACCCACGGGAAGAAAGGGGGAGGTGCTATTCTAACCCGGCACCACACGGGGAATGAAGGGTAAAGGAATAAATAATTCGAAACATGTTTAGTTAAACTCGATTTAAAATGTTAGTTATGCTTATTTTTCATAAAGGATAGTAGGAACTTTACACTAAACGTATCAAGTACTTGTACTATCAAGATGTTTATCCTTTCACCAAAAAGGCTAATTAACCAGTAGCCAAAATGTTACGATTCTAAAGTTAGTGTTTTTCAAAACAAGCACGTTCCACTTAAATCCGTGTTAACGCGCCAATCGTGTTTAATCCAATTGGAAACGTAACGGTAGTCAATAAAAGTCGTTCTGATGCAGTTTTGAATCACGCAAAGAGGCAGTACCTACTGGTCAATATAAAAATATTCTAGCTAGCTTAAAATTCACAGGCACATCAAAATTATATCTACACCCTTATTTTTTGTCGAAATAAAGAGATAATTTCACATACAGACTCGAATCATACGTCACGCCTGTATTCCAAACGGGGTAGGCAGAGCATACGAAACGCTACATACTCAAGGCCATGAACAATTTCACGCTTCGTAACCACTTATGCCTAAATACTATAATTTTTAGGCACCAAGTTAGATAAAAGAGGTAAAATAATGGCTGCTTCTGGTTTCAGGTTGCTAGTCTCGCCTAAAATACCTATATACATTTGCCTACCTATTTTCTTTAGTCGACTCTTAAGATAATTCGTGTAGGTAGGTACCTATTTAATTGAATTAAGCTCGATGGTTAGACACATCTCAATTTATTCAGTTGACGTCGTAACAGGCGACTAAGGAAATAGGCTTCGGCATACTTTAGACGACAGACTAGCAACCTGTCACTATTATACATCTTTCATCTGTGTTTATAATGAAAAATTGTCGTGGTTTTGTCTATATAACATCGGGATTATAGGCGTGATGTATGTATGTAACTATCTTGTTTATCATTTTCGATTCTACCGATAACCCAAGCTTACCAAGGCTCTAACCCGTATAGAATCGTAGTTCTGATGAGATTGTCAACGATACACTTACCAAGTGATATACTAAGGATATTAATACTGACACACATGCACAACCGGCCAGCCCAGTCCGCCTGCCCTTCGGAAAAGGCGATATACCGTTACGCGTGCCAGTAGTCTACTCCGAATCACTTCCAGAGCCCTATTTCAACAACTTGACAACATTTCGATCGTCATCCTTATTAAAGTGACAATTGGATATGTCGTAGGTAAACCAAGAATCAGTTGTTTTAGCCCACTTTGTAGATTTGCCGTTCTTGAAATGAGCTCAAATCTGTGGTAGGTTTACCTACGTAAAAATAAAATTGTACAATTGTAAACACGTGGGTTTTTAAGGACTATCCAAGAAATAAGTGTCACGATGGTGAAGTAGGATCCAAAGCCATTGTTTTAAGATTATTATCCTTTTGATCAGACTAAATAAGTTACGAATGTATCTGGTTACCACGGTCGTGCCTTTTGTAACGTAATAAGAGTCCAAGTTACAGATTATTTCACTATTAAATGTACTAGCCGTTGCCGTCTACGTATAATTTGCTAAGTTAAACTCGATCACAGTTATCTTTTGACTTTCGGGTCAGAAAAAACACGAATATCTGATTGACCCCCCATTAATACACTGGACAAGGAGCTTGAGTTGGAAACAGTATTAATCGGTCAACTTACAGCCAATCAATGTGGCAGAATTATCTTGCTTAATGCATTCTCTACCACCTCTCAGAGTCACCTTTACCTTAACACATCACCAAATCGCTTCGCAATTTGGAATCCTCAAGATGAACGCCAGAAAATTAAGTTTATAAAAATAATTCTCATGAAACTGCAAAATTAAAGTATAATTATGTTTTCGCTAACCACGCGGCAGATGCTAAAGGTGCAGCTGGGTCATTGTCATAACCCTAAAAAAACATGTCCATTTGTAATTATACAGGGTGTCCCAAAGTTATGGGACATGAAGGGGAAGTACCTTAAATATCGTAGGTAGTGTATTTTGCTCAAAGAAGACTTTATCTTATTTTTAAAAGTTAGTAATTCTGCATTCATAGATTTTCTAAAAATTACTTGCTTCGTCTGGGAATCGAACCGACTAAAATGTCAAAAAAAAAATCATCCTGTTTTTATGATTCCAATCGAAAGAATAGCTAAAAAATAATAACTCTGCTTAAGTAACATAGTATTTTAAAAGAAAGGAACAACGTGAAATTAATCAGATTAATCAAATTAAAAACATACATGAAACTGTCGTGGTCAATTAAGTGGGTTTTTTGTGTAAATTAAATTAATTAAATGTTCAAAAAATGATCCCTCTTGTCTGATGCAAATCGCCAATCTTTTAATGAGTCCGTTGCCTGTTTATTTTCTAATAATTTTTTTGGTGAACAGTCGATGTGATATGGCACAATTCTGTTTGTAACTCGCCCACGATCTTATATTGCGTTTTGTATAGCAATTATCTTTTATGTATCCCCAAAAGGAAAAAAATCCAATGGGGTAAGGTCCGAGGATGAACAGGCAACGGACTCATTAAAAGATTGGCGATTTGCATCAGACAAGAGGGATCATTTTTTTAACATTGAATTAATTAATTTTACACTAAAATACCCACTTAATTGACTACGACAGTTTCATGTATGTTTTTAATTTGATTAAACTGATTAATTTCACGTTGTTCCTTTCTTTTAAAATACTATGTTACTTAAGCAGAGTTATTATTTTTTAGCTATTCTTTCTATTGTGCTATTAAAAACAGGATGTTTTTTTTTGACATTTTAGTCGGTTCGATTCCCAGACGAAGCAAGTAATTTTTAGAAAATCTATGAATGCAGAATTACTAACTTTTAAAAATAAGATAAAGTCTCCTTTGAGCAAAATACACTATCTACGATATTTAAGGTACTTCCCCTTCATGTCCCATAACTTTGGGACACCCTGTATAAGACATTTTTAATAATTGCATTCAATTTACGTCATAACTATAAAGTACAGCAAACGTACTAGACTATACTATATCATATTTTCTATAAATGTAATTATTTGTTTTGTTTATCACCACAAATGTAACTGAAAGTCCACTTCGGTGGACTGTCCGGATTCCACCTGTTAATAGAATGTGGCTTTAAAAAAATACATCTCTTTTATTATTGTACAAAAATGCCATTTTTTCCTAATCAATGTATGATTTCCATTTAACATTATTAGGATTTAAAAAATTAGATGGAAATAAAACACATTTTTTGCATCATTGAATCTTGTCACAACATTTTTTGTCTTTTTGGTGGACATTACTTTAAATTCTAGAAAAATTAGGGAAAAGTCAAATGAATAGACCGGGACATATAATTTAACTCATTCACTATCGTACTATCCCTGTTAGCAGCCATTTTGACGTGACTTGTGCGCAGCAGACGATATTGTTGTGTTAACAAGAATATTTGGTGGTGTCAATGTTGAATTGTCTTTCCGGTTACTGCTGTATTTTGTAAGTTCATCGCTATAAATCCACCAAACGTTTTTAATAATTAGTTAAGCATTCAAACATTGTAAATATGCCTTGCCTCTTGAATAATCCTTTAAATGGCTGGTGTTGTGAATGATATTGCGGAGAAAGTCCATTCGGTGGACGTCTTTTTGGTGGACTTTTTGTAAACCCAAACGATAAATGATTGTATTTTGATTGATTCTTGTACTTTGGTTTCATTTTTTATTATAACTTTAAAAACTAGCTTCTGATTCCTTTTTTGTTTTATCCGTAAATGACTAGTGACTGAATACATGTTTAAATGTAAATTCTGTAAAGGTAAAAAAAAACTGTAGAAGATTTAACAAAAACATACAAAATAAGCTTTGGAGGAAAAATGGAATGATGCACGACGATGCAGAAAAAAAAACAATATACAAAAAGAAACTTAAAAGTACATCGCACGCAAAATACTGCCTTCGATTCTAGTTATTTTAGTACCATGAAATGGGTGAACGTATTGCAGTGAAAAACAGAAGAATGTTGAAAGCAAAGAAACTTACTTACTTAGAATGAAGTTGATGACTTCAGAATGCAGCAACCATTAAAAATTAGTGAGTACAGTCTGTTTGTTGATTGAAAAAAAATGTTCATAAAAGTATACAATTTTTGGACGTATATTCTGAAAGTTTGGATACGTCAACGTTAAAACAAGGAAGAGCCACCAAACCCCCACTTTCATACATACTTCTTGAAGACTTGAAGGCTTCCTAGTCTTCGGAGGACGAAGGCATATTTGGTCCACCGAAAAGAATTGTCATTTCGGTAGACAGACACAAAATATTTTTTATATACTTTTTGAATGTATTTACGTGTCTGATTGTTCATGATTATGAGAATATATCATGAACGTTATTTTTGTTTAACATGTTTACAGTTTTTGATTTGTTTATTTATTATTAATTAACATAATAAGTCCACTTGGTGGACATATTAGTCTTTTTGGTGGAACCAAAATATCGTTATTTCGTTTTAAATCGTTTTTTTCGAATAATTGATCTCTGAATGATACTCAGTTCTGTTGCAAGTTAGAGTAAGAGTCGTAATATACCTTTGATTTTTATAAATCACGTGTTTCATTTTTTAGCGAAAAAAATTGCCAGGCTTGACAATGACCCAGCTTGACCACTTTCCCTACGAAGAAAGTTTTTTCAATTCTAGCCGCGTACGAATTTACATAATTATTTGGGACGACATAAGAAGCGCCTACGAAACTCAGATCTATGGTGGTATTCGAATGACATCAATTTATCAATGAATGCTGTTGTTTATTTCGTAAACAATGGACAATCGGAGGAGAGTAGCCATCATGTTGCATTCCTTTCAATAGGATGTTGGCAGCAAATAATTTGGCTATGCCACTCACAAAATTACCAATTCTTCGGGGGCGTTTTCTACCGCTATGAATGTCTGAGTTGGGACGTTGCTGACATCTGCATTCGCAAAAAAGAATGCAGAGTTTATACGGATGTGGATTTAAAAAAGTACAAGGTTGTACTATTTAAAGTACGTGTTGGTGATGATAATTCATGGAATATCCAAACAACTTATTCACCCATGTCAGCTAGATTTTAAGTAACATGTCAGCAATTGCCTATCACCCAATATCAGCTGTAATAGCTCATTAACCCAATAAATATAGCCATAACGATTTAATGATACACTTACGCAGATTTCGCACCTGACCTTACTTACACCAGTTTAACAAGTATGGAATCTTGCCTTGAGTTTCGAAACCGGACAGTCCTCGGATAATTTTGGTCAATTAAGCTCTGTTCGAACTACTTGTTCAATTTCTGTGATCAAATTAATATATTATGATTCAGTTCTGTTCTTCTGACTATGGGAAATCGGTTAATATTTTAGGCAACAGGCGGGAGCTCGCCACTATGTATTATATTTATCTAACTTAAAAGCTAATACTAATAATATGTGTGAGGTGTTAACGAAGCGTAGAATGGGAATACAAATGGTTTAGTCTGTGGTAGTATTTCGTGTGGTCTGCCTATCTCATTAGAGAATACAGATATCCTCATAAATCTTCTATTTAGGAAACCTTGATCAATGTAATCTGAAACTACTTTATAAATTTAATTATCTTTCTTGTTCTTGTCCCATAATAAAAACAGTTGTAGCAGAGTATAACAGTCCTTCGAAGTTAGTCTGTCCGTCTGTCACCAGGCTGTATCTCAATAACCGTAAGAGCTAGGCAATTGAAATATTCGAAGGTGATTTAAGATGTTTCAAAAATGCGATATTCTTGATTTTAAGGAGCAATTTATATTTTTTGTAGCTTCAATGACTTACTGCTTATCTGCTTACATTACCTCAATGAATCGCCCAGGGGCACGTTGCTGCTTGTATTACAATTATTGTAGTACTTAACAATGTTTGTAGTATCTAATGTATGATTCGATTCCTATTTCTTACGTCTTTAGCTGCATAACCCCTCCAGCCTTCAGTGAAGCATGAACGATGAAAACCGCCGATTGTATTGTAATTATGCAACTCCCACACTTCCACCTCATACGGTAAAATTGCATTCACGGCCGTTGGCATAATGAGGGTACCTCTCATACATACATCACGTATTACTATGTATTCCCAAATGGGTTAGGCAGGACACAAACGTTAGTAAGATAAAACCATGACTATTACACGCTTTAATGCCACTAAGCTTATCTACCTAAAACTACATGTTTCCTTATTTTTGCTATTACCAGCCGACAGGGTACGAGTAGAGTGCCACTATCCCTGTCTAATTGGACACGTCAGAAAGTGACGGGTTGTCCATATAACGCGAAACGACTCGCACGTGTTGCTATGTTAAGAGGATAGGAGTCGCGTCACTTCTCCATACAAACGTAGACCCCTGTTTTCTCCGTGAATAATGACATTAGAGCAAAAATTTTTTTACGTTATATTTGTAACTGTTGTGGCTATGCCCCTATGATTTGTTTTTATCGATTTTCAATTTTTATATTTTTTATTTTTTATTTTTTAGAATATCGATAAAAGCAAATCATACGGGCGTAGCCACAGATACAAAATAAATATAATGTAAAAAAAATTGCTCTAATGTCATTATTCACGGAGAAAACAGGGGATCGACTACGTTTGTATGGAGAAGTGGTGCGACTCCTATCCTCTTAAGCCTAAATGATAAGGATATTATGCAAAAAGAAAGGCAAGCAAAGCCGCAGGCATCAGCTAGTTTGTAAACTAAAAACTTCAGCACACATTTTAAAATTGACACAAGCTTCAGCAACAATTTAATTTGCATTTTATTTCCTCAAAACGGTAAGTTATTACTATCATATTTCAATTGACAATTAAATGATCATTGAAGATATTAGAATGATGAAAATTTATTATTTATTGCTACCAGATCTCCACAAGGACAAGCTTTAAATAATGTTGATCAACTCCTAAATCTATTGAGAAATAGTAATATTTAGTCATTTTTAACACGATTGGAAACAAAACTTTCTAGTTGGTTCAAAAGATTCCGATAGATTTTTGTCCGTGTGGTGTCTGTCGGGTTTAGAATCACACTCCATTTCTTCCATGAATTTCAAAGAAAGCGGCGAAAGAAATAGTCTAAGGAATGCTTTAGGAGACGGGCTAGCTAGCTAAAACTTGTGCTAGAAGCGGCTACGAAATGTGAAAAGGTTAAAATTTATTGTTTAGCCTTAAATTCAGCCTGTGAAATACAGACATGATGTAAAAAAAACATTTTCCCACCCTGGGCAACTTTTTCCATACCATTTTTTTTCAAAATAATGACCGAACCTAAAAAGAATGCTAACAGTGGCTACGAAACGTGAAACAGTCATAATTTTGTCTATGTAGCGTTTCGTGTGCTCGGCCTACTTTATTCTGGAATATAGACGTGATGTATGTAAGCGTGAAAATCTAGTTTTGCAGTATCATGCACATGTCGGCTCATTTCCAAACTATTTGTCCAACGAAGCCAATGTCAAATCTATTTGCTTTGCTATTGTGGAATTTCTCTCATATTTGCTGAGCACGGTTGTGAAAGTGTCACTTGATATTTACAAGTCTATAACAAGTGTACAAACCCGTACGTGCCAATTGGTCAAATAGCTAAGAAAAGAAAAGTGTTGGTTCTATGATTATTCCCTGAGAGACTCTTTCGCAAATACACCTCCAGTCCGGTTAACCAATTAGCAGTAAAGTGGTTTGTTAGTTTTGTTTTTCACATTTTTCAAATTCATCTTTCATTCAACTTTAAACTTTAAACTATCAATCGGGTATGATTACTCAGTGCTCGACAAATTTGCAGCCGCTGTGACGCGTTGCACCAGATGATGAGTCTCGAATTGCCTCAAAACATGTCAAGCTAATCTCGATATAAAGACGTCAGGGTATCCGTTCCATTTCACCATAGTGAGTCTGAGGGTAGTTTTATGATTTAAATAGGGTGTCAGATTTTCTTTAATGAGGGAAATTTATTATACGTACGTGAAAAAATCCCGAAAAATATTTTCCAATGCTGGGGACTGACCTTCTCTCAATACGAAGACTTGGGCTATATTTCCCACGCGGGGGTCATCGCTATTTTTCTTAAAAAAAAAACAAAAATGTGAGCCTGGGGTTCGAACCAACGTCCTTCCGCATGAAAGGCCAGAGGTCAGACCGCTTTTTTTTAAGAGACCTGTCTATCACACCAAAAGTCAACTCTTCAGTCTAAGTCGCAACATTTCAATTGTTTATTTGTACATTTATCACGCGGTTGTGAAAGGTGCTAATGATATTAGGTGCCAGAGTCGCGCGGTGATTTCGCAGGTGCGACTCTTCAAGGTTATCATCATTAGAGTCATCCAACGCGGGATGATTAGCACTTCTCTCTGCTTTGTTTATTTTGCTGTCACTTTCGTTTTGTTTCCAATTTTCGGTGATTTCTAAAAGCAATGATTAAAAGGGTAAAAGTGAAATGTTTGGAAGCAGCTGTAGTTCCCAACCCAAGCAAAAGAAAGAAAGAAAGCTAACTTACTGTATTGATAAACGCACCTTCTGTAACAAATGATGCTAATTGAACAATATACAAAATAGAAAAAGAATGGGGTAAACATAGCACATGAAACTAAGACTTCATTTTTAAGTTACTAAAACTTCTAGCTTATTTTTTACGTTTTAAGTTACAAATTACAAAAACGACAGGTTGCTGCTAACCTCTCGCCTAAAATGTGCCTGCGATTTTTGTTAATCGCTGCTTACAACATCCATGAAATAAATGGAGAGATAATCAGGCTAGTAACCTGTTAGTATTACATATACTTACCTCTTTTATCTGTTTTTAAACCTGAAATTATGCCGGAAGTGGCTTCGAAGCGTGAAAATTGTATGATGATTAATGTTTCAATTTAAGTCCTTTTAGTAGGAAAACAACACACAACAACAACAATGGTGAACAATTTAAAAACAAATTACCAAATCACACCCAACTGTCCATCAGGAAACGTAAGTCTCATTTCACTTCGCGCTTCCACGGACCGTGAATAGGCCAATTTCTTTTCCCAATAACAGCTATCCACACTGACCCAGTCAAACTGTTAAACTGTCACCTGTCATTTCACAGCCTGCTTCGTTCGCTCCAATAATTCCGTTTATCACACATCGGACAGGTTTCTCTACAATTGCTTCCAATGAAACCAATTAGGGGGTTAACAAGGTGTGTGAATTTGTTAAGGACATTTTCTGTTAGCTGTATTGTTGTGTGGTATCATTATCACTATGTATAGAACTGAGGACCCTATTTCACCAACTTGACAACTATCAGTGAAATAGGAATATCGATCGTCGTCATTACAAAAATGATAACTGGATATGTTGTGAAACAAGACTCATTTGTTTTACCCGATTGTAGATTTGTCCATAGCATTTTTTTGCCATTTTTAACTTACTATCATACCCCGATATCAGTGTTGCAGATTCATTGAAACTAAGCCATAGGGTTGTCGCACAACATTTATTTCACTGTCATGTCATGACATGACTGTGACATATTGGAAGGTACATAAAAATGTTAATGTTAGAAGAATGTTTTTACATGCAAATTATCGGGTTTATTTATATTTTTAGTTGTCTGAATAAATTATTAATATTTTTTTTAGGTTACTTGGCGTTAAATTTTGTTGCCTATTACTGTATAAAATCCATTTTAAATATGATATAGACCGCTCCACTTCTAAATAAATCAAAATTGACAAATAAATGACGTAACCACCTATTATGAAATTTAAAAAAAAATTGACAATTACGGGCTGAAAAGAGGTATTGTTTTCTTTTAAATCTTAAAATTTATAAACAAAAAGGTGAATAAAAATCATGTTTATTTAAAAGTAGGCACATATTAAAAAATAAATGTGCAGTGCCATCCCTGGCTTTTTCAATGAATTTGCAACATTGATAACGGGGTATGCTTACTATGCATGCAGTTTTGATAAACTTCTTATTTTATGCCACGTGCGATTTAAATAAAATGAACATTTTGTATAATGTCATTATGTGGCTCATAAATATTAAAAGCAACTTCATCTCCGCCAAAGAATGTGTTTGCATTATTCATATTCTACAATTTCACTTTCGTAAAATTTACGGGTTCTACAAGTTCGATGACCCAAAATGTAAATGTGGCAATGAATTGACGGATTTTACAAATAGCACCTTTGACTCGTCATTTTTCATTGATCTACTTTTACTCCCTTTCTACATATTAATTACTAGCTGTTCCCGCGACTCCGTCCGCGTGGAATAGTGAATTTCCCCCCCCGTTTTTTCTACATTTTCCACTGTTTCTTCGGTTCTATTGGTCGCAGCGTCATGTTATATAGCCTAAAGCCTTCCTCGATAAATGGTCTATCTAACACAAAAAGATTTTTTTAATTCGCACCAGTAGTTCCTGTGATTAGCGCGTTCAAACAAACAAACAAACTCTTCAGCTTTATTATATTAGTATAGATTTGTACAAAATACATTAACAATAAAAAATGGATGGCTCTTACCGTTTGTCATTTCCGTTGTTCATTGGCTTTTGGGTCAGTGAAACGTTAACCCCTGAATACTCGTAGATCTGGAGATAATCTGAGTCCTTCGGGATAGCAAAGTGAATTTATTGGTCAGGAAGTAAAGATTTAGGCGCAGCGCAGACGACAGACTTTAGTGCGATCGAGTCTGCGGAGCAATGAAATCTCTGAATGGCCCGCAGACAGTTTCCATTCAGAATTTTTATTGCTCCGCAGACTCGATCGCACAAAAGTCTGTCGTCTGCGCTGTCCCTCATTGTTGAAACAGTACTAGGGTACCATATTCAAATGGCACTTCAATCTTGGGCACGCAAAACCACATTTCGCTCAAACCACAAAACCGTGTGAACTCAGAATCCCTGCCGCTTTCTGTGAATACTAAAGTCCTATGCTTTAACGGTGTCACGGCTAACACTATTGACATTGCTGAACTCTGTGTCAACTCTTCACGTCTCTTAGAGACAAGCACCAACCAAGGCTGAGTTAAGTTAGGTACCGTAGAACCAATTGATTCCTGACCCACCATAAGACTTATTTACAGTGAACGTCATAGTGACTTTGCATTGCTTGATAAAGGAAATCTTTATTATGTTTATCATGAGAAGGTTCTGCCAAGGGTTAAAAGTACTGTAAAATTATCTAAGCTTAGATCTTTAATTATGCTGTTTGGATTAAAAACTTTACACCGAAATTTTACAAATAGGGTACTTACAATTTTTTTGTACGTATTTGGAGATCTTTGCATGGATCTACTCAGAACCCAAGAATGTGGCCCAAAATCAGTTTTGTTACTCTTTATACACTAGTTCTTGATGGTAACATTTGTTTCCGTATGCAAAACTATAACTTTTTTATGGCAATACATGCTGGCACCTATTTACGAGAACTTCGGATAACGTAGACAACTGCGGTTAAAATATCATTGGCTTTTTAACGCACCGTTTACTCGCTAAGCACGTCAACTTGCGCCTTGAGTCGCATTTGAGATAGACTATCTGTCGTTTTCTGGCCCTTACTGTTAGACAGTGACAGGTATAGTCTGATTCGCGAACTAGGCGATGGTACAACTACTTAAATGATGCCTAAGCCTCATGACTGAGAAGTGTTGACTATAACTTAAAATCTCCAAGAAGCCAATCCTGCAAAGTTTTTTCTCCGATTCTCGTATTTGTCGTGTATGGCTGCTTCATCACTGTAGCTTGTTTATAAGACCCACATCGATGTAACACGTGACCTAGAACAGGTGTCTTGATACGCGTAAGGTCATAATATCCGTAGACCCTCTCTCGTTTAACGCCCCGAGCTACTAGCTACCAAATTCCACGAGACTTTAAGTGAATGATCACATACACTACACAAAGAACGATCGTATACAAGGAGAATTAATGAAATGAATAAGTAAATGTCCAAATCCCTCTGTCTGTACAGGACATGTTTTAGTAAGCAATATAACAAGCCTAGTGGAATTATCTATACTTATTACTTTAGTGGTGTTAGGTATACTCATACGAGTACATTCATTGCCGCTGACTCCAATGTGCGCCAAAATTCTATGCACTATCAAGTGCTCGGCATTGATAAGTCAATTGTAACCCATTAAATTTTATAATCGCTACGCTTCTGTGACGCTCAACCTGTCCACAAGAGAACGGTAGATAGACAGCGTTCCTCTCAATAGTTTCTCGTATTTTATCTCTTTATGGTTTCTCTAATAGTAGTATCATAAAGTAAAAATGGCATATTATATCTTAGCTCCATTTTATATTTTATATTAGAAAATTTCAAAGACAGTAAAATTAAGCCAGTTCTTTTCAAAGGTTGTCAACGGTTCTTGAAAGATTGTCACCTCAGAAAACGAACCCTCTTCTTAACTAGGAGTCTTATGGACCAACTAATCATTAAAAAAGCGCACACCAGCCCTTATCACCTTCTAAATTTACTTCCGTCTTTCGATGTCTTGCAGCTACCGGGTTATTGAACTCAAATGCCGTTTCCTTACATAAATTGTAAGGTTATTGGCCCGGCAATAAGATTTTGTGGAAAAAAACACTCGACTATAACTTAAGGCCTATACATCTGAGCTAAGGATATTTGCTTCGCTCGGTTGGTGTTTGTTTCTTTCTAGCCAAGTATAACAAAATGAAGGGTCTAGAAAAAAATTTAACACAGAAAAGCTTTATGATTGTTATTATAAACAAATAGATGGACATCATGCTTGTATTCACATAATGGGGTGGCCAGAGCACACAAAACGTTACAGATACTAAACCTATATTTACTATCTTTCTATTTTTTGGTATCTCTGTATCTTTCGTTATAAAGTTTCAAAACGAAATTTAGTATCTCTATATTGCCAATCACGTGTTGCATTTCCAATAAGAATATTGACTCAACCAGCCGGCGCCCAGAATTAAGGCCACTATTGGTTTCTTTTATTTTTAAATGTAACCGCTTTGCCATGATTCAGTTTAACCCTTTAATTCGCAGTGTAAAGTATACTTAACATAAGTTTTAAAAAAATATAGTGACATGAAATTGAATGAATAGTACCATTTTTTTGTAATAAAATGTTAGTCTAATACCTGACGCACCTACGCAAAGCAAAATTATTGCCCAGGCGCAGCCATTATGATAGGTAGAGGCGAGTAGGCACCGCGACTACAATCGACTGCTGGACGCCAGGTGTACATTAATTTTTTTAAAATGTTTATTCCAATAAAATCCAAGAAATTTCTTTAGCAATATGTTCTTGAGGGTGTGTGCTTTCAGGTTATATATTTTTCTGACACAGTCTTCAACTAACTTACTCAGGACTGGGCTACAAACACGCGTGTTAAGAATGCTTAGCACTGCGCAGCTACCAGAAATGTACATTCGTTGTGACATGTTAAGTATACTTTACATTGCGAAGATAAGGTACAAAATATGAAAGAATCAATTTGCAATAATTTCCATATTTCTTATTTATTTCCTCATTTATTTAGTATTATTAGGTCCCCTATGCTCATTTGCGATTATTTAGATGAATTAGTAAATCTTAAGCGGTTTTTCTCTACTTGGGCTTGGGGCAAAAGTTGTTTGCAGGATGATCTCGGCAATACCATCCGTCGTATATGGTATATTCCGGCAACTTCTTAACCTCACTCGAATCGATTCATAATCTGCGTGATGATGAGTGAGCATATTTAGTCTCGGCACTATAAGAAAATAAGAAATAACCGGCTCAGATGGTGCCACCTGAAACAACCCACTGATTAGCAATATTGTTGGACAAGCAGGTAGTCTGCCAAAAGAACCAGGATAGTTGTTGTAAAGTGGGTAGACAATAAGTAATAACGTTGGCAAGGTGTTTTGTTGATTGCCGCCCCATGGAGTCCATACAACGATATTCCAGGAGCGAATATTCTCGACTTAACGCGCAGTGCCCTCAAATTGTGAAGCAATATAATGCTCACATGGGCGGCGTTGATTTGGGCGACATGTTGCTGGCCTTTTCAAAACCAAGCGCTGGCATTATATAGCTTTATATTCATAGTTGTTATACAGTCGGGCAAGTCGGTCGAGGGTGCCCTCGAAGAACATAAATATCGACCAGATCAGCGATGTTCTAAACAGAGGCCAAATTAGGAGTACCCGAAACCGTTGAACGTGTATGACGAGAGTGATGAATGTGAGTGAAGCGAGTGAAGTATGCCAGAATAGGAGCAAAAGGCATTCTGTTATCTCTGCCTACCCCGCAGGGAATAGGGAATGACGTTTATGTATGTATGTTGTTAGACAAATGCGTTAATAACGCTTGGTTGTTATATCGGCGACAATCAAGAAATGCAGAATAGCTATTACCAAGTAGACAGAAAATAGCAATGGAGCTCCTAAAAAGAGATAGGTCTGGACTATGCAATATAAACACTAATTATTAGTGCCAAAAAAGCACCGGTAATATCCCCACCTGCCGTTCAATGTAATGGTATAGGACATTTGCCACAGTGTGCACTTTGGAAGTGCAATCATTATACATATATGTAGGTCAAAATGCAACATAAGGTTTTCTTATAACAAAACGAAATTGTTTTTACTATTTCCATGCAGCTATTTAAATGTTATACGGAAAAATCACAAAATTCTTATTTTATTTCTTATCTCTATACAATGGGCATTGTTAAGAATACTTAACATGGAATACCGATGGTCATTTGTTAAGAGTTGGGCAATGTTAAGTATTCTTAGCAGGTGTTTTCTAAAAATTTAAAAGTAAACGATTTTTTTTATTATTTTTCCCTGGTTATTATTACCTATTAGAACTCATTTATAGTGTAAAAATCAGAAAAATAGTAAAAAAAAATCTTGGGCGTTAAAGGGTTAAGTATACTTCACTTTCACGTGCGGAGAAAGGTTAACAGAACTGGATTTTGAAGTCTAAGTACTATTCAATTTGTCGATGTGTATAAAATACTTTTAGAAATGATTGGTCAAGTTTTTTTCTGTGCTGAGAAATCTTTCCGCCGGATGGACCGCTAGTTAGAAAAGTAGTTCTTTTGCACCTATTTTTAAGATACAAAGATGTTCATTTGCAGTGAAATATAGAATATAGCACACTTACACACATCAAGCCTGTATTTCCAAAGGGGGTAGACAGAGCACAAGAACAGCTATATTATTATGTATAGGCAATTCGCGGCTACGTCTAGCATTTTGCTATGGTTTCAAGTTGACAGTTATAATAGTGACAGGTTGCCAGCCTATCGCCTAAAATAAACGGCTTAAACTATTTCCTCAGTCGCCTCTAACGATATTTACGGAAATCAAATACGGTGAGTAATTTTATACGGTCTAACAAATTGTAGCCCATTTAACGTAACAAAGTTTTCCAAGGTGCGAGCCCGGGATTCGAAACCACGACCCACTGAGAGGCCACAGGTTGAAGCGCACATTATTTACTATATATTTTACTAGCTGTGCCCGCGACTCCGTTCGCGTGGAATAGTAGCAAATTTTCCCCGTTTTTTCCACATTTCTCAATTTTTCTTCGCTCCTATTAGTCGCATCGTGATGTTATATAGCCTAAAGCCTTCCTCGATAAAATGGTCTATCCAACACAAAAAGATTTTTTCAATTCGAACCAGTAGTTCCTGAGATTAGCGCGTTCAAACAAACAAACAAACAAACTCTTCAGCTTTATTATATTAGTATAGATTATAAAGAGTCCTAGGTAGGTGGTAGGGGTAGCCCAGCGGCTACCAGTTGCAGTTTAAGTTGCGACCACAACATTGCTTAAAAATGGTGACGGTACGGAATCGCAGTGATGCATTTCGTGCGTTGACAGTTTTTTGAGCAGCGGTATGGAATGGTTGCGACAAAAACAGAGCGGATACAACACGTCACTGTGATTCCGTGCCGTCACCGTTTTTTAAGCATTGGTGTAGTCGCAACTTTACTAGTGATGGCGACTGTTAACGTCGTATTAACGTTAATTAACGTAACGCAATAAATAATGATGAATAGTAAAAAATAGTGAGCAATAACGTTACTCTTTAACTGTTCCTACAAGGTTACACAGCGATGGCTGGACAAGTTAGCTCTTGGCCCATTCGAAATTATTCTGTAATTTTAGAGACCATTTTGTAAAACAAGTGATTGCGACGTGGTTAACGGTTCAGTCTACATAATTATTATCTTTTACGTAAGATGCGATATGGAATTAGAGATCAAAGTTGTAAACAAACGTGTTGCCATTGCAATAAAAGCAAACGCAATTAGGAAAACTTAAAATTCAATAATTACGCTAGATAAAAATGAGTACAACTAATTTATTAGCAGAATAAAACCGTGTGAACATATGTAAACATTTAAATGAACAAAGGAAATAGCACATCATTTTTAAAACGCAAATTTGATTATTTTATAATTATGGCACTGGCAATGGTTAGAAATTGTAAACATTTGGTCCGTATTTTTATTCGTATTCATATTTATATAATTAATTGTCCAGTAAAACTGATGAATCGATGAAATATTGTTCAATTTGCAATGGACGACACTTAAAAGATCGTGGGTAGACCGCTTTTCTACCTTCGCGCTTAGCGTCCATTTTATACATCATATAATTCGTTTTCTGACATCTGTCGTGATCGAATGTGTTCCCTCCCGCTTATCCGTTCTGTTGTTGAGTTTTAGTTTGGTGTTAAGTTTTGTATTATTTCGTTATTTGTTTTTGTTTCATTGTTAAATTTGTGTTTGTCGTTCGTCTGGATCCATATGAACACAAGTATAATGTCGTATTTTCAAAAGATATCACATAATATGCATCGAATATTGCTATGAATCATTAAGCTAAAAGTAGTAAAAAAAATAATACAATAATATATAAATTAGTAACAAAACAGGTTTACTACCTCTGGAATGTCACTTTGACATTGACAGTTGTTTGTTTACAACTTTGATCTCTAATTCCATATCGCATCTTAGCTAAGTAATTTGCCTACTTTAGGTTGCGTCTGTTATGTTGCATGTCTAATAATGCGTATATAAATTATGTTCAGCTTAGTTATGAGTCAAAAGCGAACCAAACAATCGAGAAAGATGATTGATGTGTTTGTATTACATAATTATTATTGCCAAAAACAGAGCAAAAGGGGTAGGAAGAGCACACAAAATGTTTCAGGTTTTTGCCACTTTTATTTCAATAATTATAGTTTCAAGTTGTCCGACCAGACAAGTCATTATTGTTTTATGACATGCAAACACTTGCACAACATACAAACACACCAGAATTCTACTTATTAGTAGAATCCTGGCGGACCAAACAGGATCGTCTCTGTAGACTCTGTAGAGGGAACGGTTCATCGGTTGATCATCTTGCCAAGTCAGCAAGAAAAGCGTAAGTAAAATGATTTTTTTTTGTTTAGGTTAAGTATTTCATATTAATTTGTAGTGACGGACGTTTTTATGATCTCACCGAGATAGCGACTGCGCACGCGTCGATGCGCTCTTAAGATAGCTGGCACGCGACTTGAAATAACTGTCGTTTCATATTACGCATAAAAATTAAATAATATGCCAGTGTTTTGTTATCCATATGTAAAACAAGAGAAAAGATTGAATAAGTAGGATGCAAGCGAGAGGAATGTCTTAATTACCTGCCGGCGTATGTTTTTTATGGATAATGAAGGTAGATCAATCAAGTATTTTATATCTGTAATACAGTCCACTGTAAGTTATAGTTATGGCGAATCTCCTGAGTGCTAAACGGGACCAGTCTTACAACTTTGTTCAAAAGACTGTCACAGTTGTCTCCGGACTTACAGAATAACAACAAAAAGACAGAATGGCCTCGGTAACTTAACCCATTTAAAATAAGTAATAAGACATGCGTGGTTCATTTTATAAAACATCTTGTTACTTAGTTATTCGCTTACTCACTATTGTATGCATGTTTTACTAAATAACATTGTCCTTTCTATTATTATGAAATATCAAAGTTAAGACAGTACGAAGCGTGAAAGAAAAATCGGCAATTTTACCTATAGGTAGATAACTATGCCCATGATAAAAGTACTAACAATAGCTATTCAGTTCAGCATAAAAACATACCTTCATAACATTACGTTAACCAGTTATTTCGTGTAACACAGGGGACCGGTTAAACAGGATAATAATACATTCATAACGTTATGAAAGCTGCAAGTTTACTCTAAATGCAAAACACTTTCTGTTTTACTTCTAAATATAGCTAGGTTTAGGAAAACAGAAAGCTACCCGGCTTAGCTAACAGGTGGCTGGCGGTTTAGACGTTAAAGTATCGATGTAGTTGCAGATAATACACGGTTCGAAACTATACATTATTTCGCTAACCTAATCTAACCATTAATTTTTAGGTGTGGCCAAGTTGCAGAAGTTTGCGGGTTAGTCATTTCTTAAACTGGAAACACTGTCGATGCCTTTGTAATTTTACTTCATACAAACTGGAATATACCTATTAAGTAATTTTTAATTTATTTTCGTTATAAAAACCTATCATTTAACTCAAAATGTTACGCTTTTTATCTTATTCTACAGATGCAGGACACCCGAGAATCAGATAGCCTTTAACAATTTAACGTTAATCAATAACGTTAATCAGCTATTCCGATGTAGCGGCCTTTTTTTCTTAGTATCAGTTTTTGTTTTCAATAACTTTGAGCTTCGATATATTTCAGATATAGTTTTGTAGCTTCTATAATTGCTTACATCCAGTTTATTTTTGCTAGCTTTTACAGCCTGTTTAAAATGTATGTGTCAGTGTAGAAACGTATACAAGCGCGTTTGCAAGCTCCAAACTCACAGAATAACAAAAATAACGGGACTGACTCAACAACACTTAATCTTTTAGCATCTAACAATTATAACACCCAGTAACCTTCATAGTCACTTCATCTAATTCCTCTAACACTATAATCCCGCCAACCGCGACACTTGTCGCCAAATTAACGACAATTGTCGTCATTATTCATCATTAACCTGCAGCCGCGTCATTAAACGAATCTGTGGTTGATTCTTATCGCTCATTATTACAAGTGGTTTATTGTTTCTCATATTACTCGCAACGGGTTGATATCCATGTTATAACCGCAAGATTAATTCGATTATCACAGGATGTTATGTAATCTCTGAGGTTGTATTGATGGCTATTTCAGCATCGAAGTGTCAATAGTTTTTTTTTTTCGAAAAATTTACAGTATTTACACCGATCATCTACCTAGTCCCAAGTTAAGTAATACTACTTATAGTATACACACTCGAGAGCAAACCTTCGCAGTTATACAAATATCTGCCCCGACCGAGAATCGAACCCGGGACCTTAAGCTTCCCAGTCAGGTTATCTAAATACTGGGCTATCCAGCCGTCAATATATTTTGATTTTAGAAGTCACTTTGTATGGCATCTTTAGTGATTAAAATAACCTTTGCCATCAGAATAATGTAATAGTCATAAATTTGAATCCTCCTCATTAGAATGTACTTGATGCAATATTAAACGCTTAACTTAACGTTGATTTACAAAAGCAATAAACATCATCTTAATGTACGTTGGATAAAGTGTTAACAGATTGTGAATAATTGGTTATTTCCCAGACTTTGACAACTAAGAAAGGGTTATGGTTTTTTGCGTATGTACCATCGCGAACCCGGATTGTTGAGCCACTTACCTATGTTTGTAACTTGGTCGTGTAATATTAATCCAATAGATAACATCTGTCAGTCACATCGGTCATTGATTACACGTCTAAATTGCGAACAGTGGAAAGTAGCTCGACAATCCTTGTTTGTGACTATAATTATGTTTGTACACAAATACATCATCATGCTTGTTTTCCCAAATGGGGCAGGCAAAGCACAGGAAACGCCACACAGATAAACCCATGGCCACTTTCGCTTCGCAGCCACTTCTAGCTATTTGTTAGGTTTTAAGTTTAAAGATACTAGTGAACGTTGTTACCCTGTCGCCTAAAATATACCTTAACCTATTGCCTTAGTCGCCTCGTACAACATCCACAGAAGAATGGAGAAGTTATTCTAAACAACCAACTATAAATAAACGTGAGTGAGAATCACGAAAGTCTCAAACATTATCCAACTTTTTCTGCCGCTATTAAATAAGATGTATACATCCAGAAAAACCCAAGCCACGCCCAGCAACGCAATGTGAAAGTTTTCACTCATCTATGAAAGGTTTCCACCGTTTTCCTGACTAACAATAGTCAATATTTACAGCGAGAAAGTCGGGAACAAAGACTAGTGAAAGCAATTGCTTTGCCAATTAGCAATACGTATATAATTTCTTGCAAGCTGACCTGTCGCTGAAGATGAAAGGAAGCAAGTTCAACGCTCGGGTATTTCATTTCAATCTTTGCTAATGGCTAGACAACGTAACTTTGACATGCCTATTCATTTCTTATACGTAGGTATATAGCAGTAACTTTAGGTATATATCATATTGTAATGGCACCAGTTATGGACGGTTTAAGCTGACAAGCACCAGTGATGGACACTTCATTCATAATTTAAAGACCATAGAGTTGTGAATTGATTGTTGTAAAACAAATGACTATTCCTTAGTGGGTAGTAAATAAAAATAAGAGTCATTGTCCATTACTGGTTCTTTGTCCATTACCGGTGACTTTGCCTTATTTCTTGAATGATTAAATGCTTTGAGCTTAAAACTACTAAACGTCGTTATACTTTGTTCCACAATACCGTCAATACCCATATTTATCAAATTACCAAAGGCTCATACTTAAATGTCAAATTGTCTCATTCTTATAATACTTAGGTATACTAAAATCGTAATAATAATTGAATTGTGGATTCTTAACGTTCTCATTGATCTTTTAACCTTCAACTTATATGGCCTTAGAAACCGTAGCCCATCATTAAACGAATGTTAATTAACATTCAGCCATTGAAGCCTATTACATTGAGTTGTTCACCTAATGCGATCGCCGCACGATTCAAAACTACTTCGGACACCGAACGTCACTTTTACACTAGGCTATCCACCGACCGCCGTCACCCAGTCAGGGTCTCCCCTCATTAGTCGTAACCTTTTCGACAAAACGCGGCCGGAAAAAGCTTTATGTCAACGCAATAAGAGAGAACAAGCCGTCAATCGGCTCGGCTACCCCAGACCACACGAAACAAGCCGATTGACGTCTTCGCTCTTATTGCGCTGACTTAAAGCTTTTTCCGTCCGCGTTTTGCCGAAAAAGCGTCGACTAACATGGTGAGACCCTCAACTGTGACAGCTGTCGCTAGCCGCATACGGCCGACTAACGTGCGTACACGGTTACGGTTGCCGCATGCGGCGAACATACATACATACAATCACGCCTATGTTCCCAAATAGGATAGGCAGAGCACACGAAACTTGACATACTTACTTAGACAAAATTGTGATCATGTCTTCATGACTATTTCACGCTTCGCAGCCACTTCTAGGATAATTTTAGGTTTGAAAACAAATGAAAGAGGTAGTATAATAATGACAGTGCTAGCCTATCGCCTAAAGCATACCTAAACCTAGGTACTTCCTTAGTCGCCTCTTACGACATCCGCGGAAGAAATGGCGAGGTGTTATTCTAGACCTGACACCACACCACCGCATGCGGTGAACGAGTTAATGTAATTGCCCCATTAGGTCAAATTTAGCTTTACTGTTATAACGAAACATCGCTACTAATTGCTACTTAAGTATAAGTTTAGTCATTAATCTACGGTCATCCCGGATACAAAAGAGTTTGCGCAAACCTCGAGTTAGGTTGAAGGTTGACACACAGTTATAAGGCTGCCTTTCCACCAGAGATGTGCTATGCTACGATGCATATTCATAGGTGCACATAGCATAGCACCGTTGGAAACGGATTTCGTAGCGCAGCTTAAGGCGAGGTTCTACTAGATTTGTATCCCGCGCCCCTCTCGCGCAAAAGAAGGTGAAGGCGGGGCAGCGGGCGACGCGGCAGGTTGTCAATACGTTGGGCACGCGATCAAGTTTTGGAATAAATATGAATTTAAAAAATAAACAACATCGATTGAAAACTATAATTTAGCAGATTCTCTGTAGTACTTAAAGATAAATATTTCCATATAAAAATTATGTGGAAATTAAAAAGAATAAACACCAAATAATGGGTTTTAGTTTTTATTTTTGCCTGTGTTCGAGAATTTATATGATCGAGGAAAGTACATCCTATCGTGTAACCAATTAGCACGTTCCTTAGGCAATATCTTTACGTATAACATATATTTTTTTCAGGACTGTCATTTAGCAGAAAGTATGTAAAACATTAGATCTTGCAACCTTCAATTCCGTCTCCCTTGGAATACCTCGCCGTCTCTGGTGGAAAGGCAGCCTTACTGCTCGGCACCGGTTCGGCTAAACCCGAACGAAAATTTTGAAAGAAAGATAAATAGACATAGACATACAATTTGATACAAGTAAAACATTTTTGTTGGACTAATTTTAAAATAGACCTAAAAATAATAACTTAAAGCTACATTTGCTACAAAATAAGTACAATTCTGTGCCAAATAGTACCAAAAAGAATGCACTCAGCATGATGTATGGATATCCATACTGTTACGGAAACAACCCAATGTTTTATAGCTTTCTTTTAAATTTTATAACCATTATGTGACATCGAGTTTTGAATTAGACCTCTTTATTTTTCTGGGGAAGCGGTGAGAGACGATTAAGGAAATTATTTAAGGTATTCTTTATACAGCCGGCTGGTAACCCGTCGTTACTACATACAAACATACATCATACGTGACAGGTTTCAAGTAAAGCATATTTTAGACGACAGGCGACCAACCTAATCACTATTTTATCTACTTAACTTAAAAATTACTAAGTATTAAACTTTAAACACTTTAAACAGTCATAACCTTGTCAACGTAACGTTTCGTACGCTCTCCATACCCCATTTAGGAATACAGACTTGATGTTTGTTATGTAGTTTTATGTATAACAATTAATAATCACACGGTTGGTAATCTTTTGCTCTGAACGCTTTGGTAACAAGGTCACGAGGTCGATATCCCATTCCGTGTTCACACGCGTCTACTTTCTCTATCAAGACCGATCGCTGCACATCTAGATAGAAAAATAAGTTTGCTAGACATTCATCTTCTAAGGAAACTTTTTTGCAACAGAATTTTCTATCTAATATTTTTGTTGGATAACCTATTTACTAGCTCACGCATTTATCGCAATCCAACCTGTAGTTTTTAGGGTTCCGTACCCAAAGGGTAAAAACTGGTCAGGTCCGGGTAGGTCTACGGGATTACTGAGACTTCGCTTTCCGTCTGTCACCAGGCTGTATCTTAAGAACCGTAAGAGCTAGGCAATTGAAATTTTTAGAGATGATGTATTTCTGTTGCCGCTATAATAACAAATACTCAAATCAAAATAATAATTATTATTAAGGGATCTCCCATAGAAAAAACGTATTTTTTTGCTGTTTTTGGTACGCGCCCTTCGTGTGCGAGTCCGACTCGTAATTGGCCGGTTTTTTATTAAGAGGTCACCTAGACAGCTCATAAACATCCACAGTGCCAGAAAGAAGGAAAGTATGGTATAATGCCTCATGTGATAGTATAGTAATTGGACCATCTATCTTGTTTACGGAATTCCATTTTGCTGCCATTTTAGCCGTACGTGTACCTAAATGTTATTTATGAAATATTTTTCATAATTATTCTGTGAATGTAGATAAAGTTATAAAAACGGCTGTACATAGTTTAGGCATTAAAATAAAATACTCGTGATTCTTTGTGAAATTTACCCTGCGGGCTCGTTTCGTAAACTAGGTACCTACACTGACAGAAGTCACATAAATTACTATTGTATTATTAACTAATAGACAGTCTTTTGTTTTAAGCACGCAGTTCATTCTACCTTTGCCATTAAGTAGTGTTGAATGTGACACTTCCATAACAAATGAAATTACACAGAAGTAGCACAAATAAACTGAGAGGGTCCAGTCCGCATTTTAGGTAGACCTAAAGGTAGACCTCGCGAAAATTCTACAGCAAGTAGGTAACGGTAGAAAGAGAGGACAATATTTTTATGCCTAAACATGCTCGGGAGTAAACTTTCTGTACGTAGTACTGTGAAATAACCTTAGAAAACTTCCATTTTCACTACAGCTTTTCCACAAACCAATAGACATTACACACCTGTGGTTAACCAGGCACATATACAGGTGTATTCTGTATCGGTTATTGGTTTGAAAGTCGACACCTTGACCTTGTCGACTCTCGCTTTCGTTTGACAAGTATGTTATCATTATCAGTTTATATAGTTTCAAAGTCACTACGTGCCTCAGGAACTATAATAAAGATATACCCAAACTAATTATTTATTGAGTACTTTATAAAAGGCAATGAGACATTATTTAGACATGACATAATAAATAGATTCAGGTGACAAGCTAGCAATACCATTTTTATCTAACTATACATCACGTTCGAATTCCCAAATGGGGTAGGCAGAGCATACGAAACGAAACAAAACCATGACTATTTCACGTCCTATAGTTTTAGGTATAAAGTACAATAAAATGGGTATATTTTTGACAGGTTTCTAGCCTGTCGCCCAAAACATACCTTAATCGCCGTAATCGTCATTTACGACATTCCCGGGACAAATCAAAACCTGCAATTCTAAACACACAGGAATTAAAAGAAATTGAAATGCAATTAAGTTTTAAACACAACAGCACTTAATATGTAAATTCAGTTAATAACAACGGCCAAAGTTAATTTTAACTGACCGATGACGATGACACATCATAAAATTTTAACACTTACCTAAATGACCTTTTTCGCAAATTCAAGACCTCGACCCTATTTTTTTAAAGCTATACTAGCTTTTGCCCGCGGCTCCGCTCGCGTTAATTTCGGGGTAGCACAGAAGAGATAGCTCATCCCATATACCAATTTATAGCTTTCTACATATAAAATTGCGGTATTCTCCACAAACTTCCACCTCTCACTTTAGTGAAATGGGGAGTTTTGAAGAGACAAAAAGTAGCCTATGTCACTCTCCATCCCTTCAACTATCTCCACCCAAAAATCACGTCACTACGTCGCTTCGTTTAGCCGTGAAAGACTGATAAACAAACAAAGTAAACAAACACACTTTCCCATTTATAATATTAGTATGGATTTTAATTTATATCCCGTGTGGTGCCGGGTTAGAATAGCACCTCCCCCTTTCTTCCCGTGGGTGTCGTAAGAGTCGGCTCTGGGAAAGGGTTAGTGTATTGTGGGCGATGGGCTAGCAACCTGTCACTGCAGTATCACGTTTGATCATCTGGTTGCTCTGAAATCGCTAAACGTGGCACTGGATTTTTGAATTCATGTGCTCTGCCTACCCCTCTCGGGAATACAGGCGGAGGATATGTATGTATGTGTATTTTAGAGGGCGTTTTAGTAAATAGTAAAAAGACAATTAATCTTCTTTGACGAATCAAAGCTGAAGAGTTTGTTTGTTTGTTTGAACGCGCTAATCTCAGGAACTATCGGTTCGAACTGAAAAATTATTTGTGTGTTGGTTAGGCTATATAACATCACGCAGCGACTAATAGGAGCGAAGAAATGTGGAAAAAACGGGGGGGGGAATAGCATGGGAATAGTCACTCATCCACGCGGACGGAGTCGCGGGCACAGCTAGTTATTCATAAACCAACAATGTATCAAAACATCTAAACTTCCAAATAGGTTTTATGTGGCCAAGTGGCTAGCTGGCTGGTGATAATATGCCGTAAATAATGTCAAAATTTGTCAGTTCAGTATAAATTTTGACAGCCGCGTATCTTAGGGAATAAGGGTTAATTTATTAACGAAATGTAAGTAACTTTCGCCGTAACGACATTAGTGCTGAATAATATAAAGTACCTATTTTGCTCGCAAAAAAGCGGGAGACGTATGAAAATCAGCGGCGCTTCCGTCGTTCTTGAGCTAAATAGAGAAGGTTTTAATAAAAACGCGTAAGATGTATGAAACATTGCGGCGCTTACTGTTTTTTGGAGTTGAAAAATTTGTATAGGAGAACGATTTTTTAGTTTTTTAGTATGTTACACTATTTTTTCCACACTTTCTCATCTTACAAACCTTCCCTGAACTTCAACGAACATTTAAAAAAAAGAATTGGCCAAATCGGTTCGTGCGTTCTGGAGGTATTTCGTCAGGAAGGAAAACACGACTTATTTTTATATAGTAGATTACATAGATGTAGACATATATGTAGTTAAAGTATCTCTTTCCGCCCACGGGGTCCTTGTGTTCTTAAAACCCTCTTGTAGACGAATTAGGCATATAAACTACTAGCTGTGCCCGCGACTCCGTCCGCGTGGAATAGTGACTTTGGGTAATTTTCCCCGTTTTTCCACATTTTGCTGTGTTTCTTCGCTCCTATTGGTTGCAGCATGATGTGATATAGCCTAAAGCTTTCCTCGATAAATGGTCTATTCAACACAAAAAAAAAACGATTCGGACTAGTAGTTCCTGAGATTAGCGCCTTCAAACAAACAAACAAAATCTTCCGCTTTATAATATGTATTAGTATAGATTATCTTTTACTATTCTAACAAATGAGCAAAGTGATTAAAAAATAAGTATTAATTCCTGACCCACTCTATCGTTATCAAAATCGCCTCCAGCAGTTCCAGCTGTCTATCCCTACGTATGTTTAGATCTTAAATCTGAGCTTAGGTGTTGATTTAAATACATACATACCTGCACACAAATTTCACGATTCTTAGCCCCTAACTAACATAATAACATCTTTCTAATTTCTTCCTTGAATGTAACAGGCGACTAAGGAAAATAAATTAAGGCGACAGGCATGCAGCAACCTGTCACTATTGTATTTCTAACTAAACTTGAATCTCAAAGTGCTGTTAAAAGTGGCTACGAAAATCAATAAATCATCTTTCAAAGAGTCAAAAGTCTAAGCTAAGCGTTACAATTACATGCACAAATGGGCGGAAACGCGATTGTCATTATTCTAATGATTAATGTAAAAAAACACATTTAAATTTCTATAGTCAGTGACAAAGAACCGTAAGTGAAAGTTGAAATGCTTATCAGTTTTCTTACAACAGATCTTTTGTCAATAACTTATGGGTATAAATGGATACATTTATTAAAGTAAGATTTAACGCATTGCTGAAGAATAGAAAACTTTGAAAGGTTATTAACTACGTAGTTAAATAAAGCGGATGTACTCATGTTTTGATATCGAGATTAGCTCGACATGTTTCGGGCCAATTCATGACCTATCATCTGGAGCTACGCACCACAATGTGAGTGAGTCTCACTGTAGTTTAATGTTATTACCTACGTATTTTAAATAGGGTATTTTGGGTAAAAGTATGGCCGTAATATGGTGTCGGGTTTAGGATAAAACTACTATTTTCCTCCGTGGATGTCGTAAGAGGCGACAGGGGTTAGGTATAGGTTAGGTTCATCTATTTTACACCTACAATTGTACTAAAAGTAAAACGTGAAATACTTAGTCATTGTTTTAGCCACATTTAGCATAATTAATTTTAAATATAGATGAAAAAAGTACAATAGTGACAAGTTGCCAGCTCATCGCCTAAAGCATACCTAAACCTAACTCCTTAGTAGCCTCCTACAATATCCACGGAAAAATTAAGAGGTGCTACTCTTAAAATATTTTTAATGAAAAATCATCGCCTCTCACAGTAACCTTACAAAAGAAGACATTCTCTTATAAAGTGTCACTATCGGAAGGACGTGTTGACTAACCGACAGTAAAGTAATCAATATTAGTTAGTCGTGTCATAGTGTAATGCCAGTAACTAATCGACGTAGAAGTCGCAAATTTTGTAAGCGCACATCTTGTAGATTATACTCTAGCTTTTAAAACGATTTGACATTGGAGAAAAATCTATATAAGACGAAATCTTTCGTTTGGATTGTACAGTGCATTTTTTTTTAATCTGTAAACGTCGGAATTTTCATTTTACACCAATATTACTACAGTAAGTAACATGTTTGTTAATCACATTAATGTTCTTTTTTTTAATATAAAACTACAGTCAGACTCACTCATGAGGAAAAATATAACTCATGTTTCACAAGTTTAGGTTAACATGTTTTGGGCTATCATCTAGGAGGCGTGACTTTAGTGTCACAGGCCACCGGCCACAGCCACAAACACTGCCTCGCAGCTACAAAAGTAGTTGAAGCGCGCGACAGCCACTTGTTTAGTTCAGAGCGTCTAGTGTGTTCATTTCGATGGTGCAGTCGTTAACGAATTCGTTTGCGAGTTATCGCAAAATTGTATGGAAACCGAGATAGCGGCGCCAGCGGAACGTTTGCACAACTGCCACGGTCAACAAGTCTCCATACATTCCGCGACAACTCGCCAACGAATTCGTTAACGACTGCACTATCGAATTAAACACACACTATATGCCAGACATCCGTTTAGTGGCCGGTGTGGGCCAAGAAAAGCAAGCTGCGATGATTGTAGCGTTTGGCGACCATCGGCGTCAACCGAATGCAGCGATGTTGCGTCCGTATAAAATGTATGAAACCTACACTTTTGTGCGGACCCTTAGCATTTAGCCTAAACGCTTTGTAGTTTGCGCAAGGATCTGCGTTCATCACGTTGCTTGTAGATTGGTTACTGCTGTGTACTGTGACATCACTATTTACGACATAGGGTCAAAACGTACTCAATCGCCCATTGTCAGCAGTCAAAATGGCATGTTCCAGGGAAAGTCTAACTTGAGTAACAGTTGAAGGTTCGGTTATGATCTTACAAACTGTTAAGTAATGTGAGTTGCGCTTAACTTCAATTGTTCGATGACAGAGTAAGTAAGACCTATGGGTAATGAATATGTTATGTAAGAAAAGTTAAGTCACTTGTCTTCAAATTCGCTATAACCTTTGAACTCATTGAAATGCAATCATGAGTATACCAAATCCTCACTTAAATGCTTCTACAATCGATGGTTATCACACTAATACTTACCTACTGTAAATGCGAAAGTTTGTGAGTGTTTACGCATGTGTGTATGTTTGTTGACCTCTTCACATGTTGACGGCGGGATCAATTTTGATAATAATTGGTATGCAATAAGCTAACTGCTTGAATTAACGCATAGGCTGCTTTTTATCCTGGAAAGATGATTCGTTATGATAGCGTGTGCGAGCCGGGAATCGAACCCACATCCCTCAGGTCAAACTAGATTGCTATGGTTCCCTAATCTTCTAAATATATATAACTCAAAGGTGACTGACGGACATAGTGATCTATCAACGCACAGCCTAAACCTCTGGACGGATCGGGCTGAAATTTGGCATGCTGGTAGATGTTATGACGTACACATACGCTAAGAAAGGATTTTGACTAATTCTTCCCCCAGGGGTTTCAAATAGGGGATAAAATTTTTGTATGAAACTTTGTCTTTAACTTTGTAATTAATAGTAATACTTCTTAACGCGAGCAAAGCCGCTGGCAAAAGCTAGTCTAATATAAAACGTTATTTTTATAGATTTCCTTCTTTTTAAGTCACGGGAACAAAATCTCGGAAAAATACTGTATTATAATTTTAACGCATCAAGCCTTCTAATGAAACCTCGAGAAGCATTTTGAAATTTGGTCGCCATTTTTTGCACACCATCTACATATCACAGCGTACATTGAGACCATTAGATCACTAGGCCGAGTCAAGCTGACTTGTAATAATGCATTTATAATGACTGTTACGCAATGTTTCCGCTGGATGTTTACTCTGTAACGTAGAGATAGGTCAAGACCAGGTTGTTGACTTAAATAATTATGACTCTTTGTTAGTTTATCCACACATATCATAATTCTTAAAACCGTATACAATGATGTAAGCCATCGTCTATGATTGTAGTTGTAGCACGATAATTAGTTTATATTCTAAGTAGCACTACAATACGTATACAAATATACAATAAGTATACAAATACACGTCGTTGACTTTCGGGTGTTGTGTATATCGAAATGAGCGGAACAAAGACTTGTATTCTAAGTCTCTTTATTATGCTGCAGCTGAATTTTTTTCGTAGTTTCGTCTACACTATTTTTTTCAATCGTTTTTCTTACTCTGCTAGTAATAACTGTCCCATTAATACCTTCCGAAGATCATTCATATTAGGGCTTGTCCTCGTATTTCTCC
Source organism: Adoxophyes honmai (assembly GCA_005406045.1). Classification (NCBI taxonomy): domain Eukaryota; kingdom Metazoa; phylum Arthropoda; class Insecta; order Lepidoptera; family Tortricidae; genus Adoxophyes; species Adoxophyes honmai. Next base: position 52,942 of record BHDV01064005.1, read on the forward strand.
GCCTGTGCACAGTCGAACCATTTGATTCTCCGCAGAAAGTTGTCACAATAAACGTAATAAAAGATTTCCTTGGTCGAGCAATGCAATGTCACTATCCATGGTGGGTCAGGAATCAATCGGATCGATGGTGTATAACTTCATACAATGGCTGTTTTGTTAAGGCAGAGAAAGACTGCAAAATGTAGATCAATAAACCATACCAATCCTCTAAAACTCAATTCGCACGGCATTACAAATCTTACAGCTACAATTAACCACGGTGCCATCAGTTCCAGTTATATAACCGCGTTAACAACGTTTCACGGTCAAGTTAAACGCTAAAGATTTAACTTAACGGTAACTTTCGCGAGGAAAAGGAAAGTGGCCTTCATAATTTATGAGTTGTTCTTTAAGGGACTGGTATTCCGTTTAAGGCTTACGAGTTAATGAATAGTATTAACGATTTATAATCTGTTCATATTTAGTTCAAATTTTGTGCGTGTGGTGTGGTTTATCTATTTCTTCTGTGGTTATTGGAAGAGGCGACTAATAGATTAAAGTAGGATTACTATACCTCTTCACTTAAACCCAATAATTATGCTACAAGTGGCTACGTGCTGTGAAATAAGTTATGATTTTGTCTATGTAGCGTCTTGTGTGCTTTGCCTACCCCAAGTGGGAATACATGAATGATTAAATAGAACCAGTTCTTACTGTCTAAAAAGTGGAAATATGTAATCCGGCCTATGATAAGTTGCTAGCCTGTCGCCTAAAACAAACCTCAATCTACTTATTTCCTCAGTCTTCCTACCACATCCACGGAAAACACGGAGCTTTTTGTAAAACTGTATCTAGAGAACAATTAAATTTGAAGCAAAATGTATGATTCAACAGTCCTTGTATCGCCTTAATCAGAACTCACTTAAATCTAAAACATTCTAAAACGTGTTTGACATAGTAATCGCTGGGAAAACCACTTGACTCAGCTCTCTATGCAATATCCAGTCTTTGAGCTCCAACCTGTTCGAACTGATGTAACTCTTTTTCTCCTGCAGCAGTAGTTCCAAAGAAAATGTATGTACAAGACATAACAACTTTTTAATCTTTTTGTTGTTACCGGCCACCAATAATGTTGTGATGGCATGCGATTGTTTTAAAAATAAAACCCTTCTCCTGTCATAAGACCAAGCAAATAGTCGCTTCATTTGCAAAACAAACAAGTTGTTTCGAATATTGTAGTTTTATTTGCACCTCATCTGAATGACTCGCCAATGGCAAGTTATTTACGCATACTGGCAGACTTGTACTCTTACTGTTGTTTCTCTCAACTGGAAAAAGTGTAGCCACACGCATTCCTAATGTCTTGCTACAGCAGTGATATTATTCTCTAACGTGACTAACTATACTCATCGAGAATTATTACACACTTAAGCCATTTATTGTCTATTCCTATTCGTGATTCTGCACAATTTTCAAAATATAATAAACTAGCTTTCCGCCCGCGGCTCCGCCCGCGTGGAACTCGGTTATATTGCGGTATAAAGCACAACTATAAGAAAACTT
>BHDV01064005.1:87731-105528 GCA_005406045.1 Adoxophyes honmai
TAACTCCGTTAAAAACACTTTTTATGTGTTACTATATATATCAAAAAATAGCACAAAATATTCCGCTTTATGATTGGGGAGACATATAAACTTTTATTACGTACTTATGGAACAGTGAATTTTTTTCTCGAAAAATAATCTTTAAAACGCTCTCCTGTAAAGTTCTCAAAATGGCGCTTGAATCAAATAACCTTTTAACCGTCGATATCAATCAAAACTTGTTCACATTATTTGGCATCGATATTACACGTCCAATACTTACATACATCACGTCTGTACTCCTAAATGGGGAAGCAGAGCACACAAAATGATACAAAGACAAAACCAGAACTATTTCACGTTTCGTTGCTACATTTAGCACAAATAAAAGTGACTTATTCCAAAATTCTCGTTCAACTAAATCGGGCCTATATGAAAAAAAAACGCTAAGTCTATATTTTTTCTTAATTCTGTAGCCTAGCACGTTTACCAATTTATTTTCTGTTCAGTGTCTTCGTATCATAATGTTTGTTCTGAATCTACTATGTACCTAGTACCAGGAATTCAGATCATCAACTCACCAATATTTCACCTCGATATCACAAAACCTGACAACATCATTTAGAATTTCTTCTAAAATGGACACCTTTAGTTGGAATTGTGATTTTCACGATGTATTCCTCGATAGGTACTTGCTGTTCATGGTATTGAAAACTATCATCACTCCTCAGTGCTCCTAAAGTATCAAATTCAAAAATAATGTTCCATTCTGCCCTTCAACTTCAAATTCTTGTGTTGCCAGTGTCAATAATCGCCATAAACTTCATCTTCAATTCTATAAAAAAAAATAGTACGCCTAGACTAGGCATAGAGGACAGTCTGTTCTCTATGCGACTAGGTATTTAGATTGATTTAGATAGATAAAAATCTACTCCTTTATTAAAAACTTCTCTTCTGTAGGCTTATTCTTATTACTATAAATTACAGAAAAATCTATGTTGAATACCTAAACAACCAGGGCTCGGTTTTTTTCATCGCGTGGTTAGATGAAAGAAAGCCATGGAGTCGATATTAACATTTACTTCCTTCGCCTTCATATTCATTCATTCATTGAAATACTACTTCCCTGATTAATTAAACATTTCTTTTTTTGTCGATTAAAAAAAACAATTTTTCTACTCAGAATAAAGAGCACAATTTCCACGCCGCCGCGTCGCCATTCCTTTCTGGTTGTGCGTGAGTTAGCAGTCTTAGCATTAGCAGTCTTAGCATGGCAACACGGTCTAAAGTGGAGTCCAAAATTAGGCGAACTAACTTGACAGTTCATTGTGCACTAAAGTTGCCACAGTTTGCCCAGTGCTGTTAATATCGATGTTTAAAGTAAAAAGTCTTGTTGTCTTTATTATCGTGTTTGGAATCAAACTAATAATTTTACTATAAATGAATAATAATAAAAATTGGTAGAAATTAATCAATTTTTGTTAGTAAAATCTTACATCCTTCAGATCATATTAAATCGCTATAAATTACAGTAGTTCGTCCATATTTGGCAAATATGTATGAGTGTGAAAGTTTCGACAAATTACTTGATAAAATATAAATAGAATCAGATTTATAGAAAGCACATGGTAATATCGACATATTTATGTCGACAAACTTATCACTAAGTACTTATGTTTTCCTATGTCTGGCAACATTTTCGGCTGTCAAGTCAGTTTGCCTAATTCTGGACTCCACTTTAGTCGCATCCGATCACGGAATAGTCAACCTGTCACTTTCTGACGTCTCTAGTTAGACACTGACAGGCATAGCCCTTCCCGCGCGTACAGATGTAGTGAGAAACTATTTTCCTTCGTAAATCTTCGGAAAAGTTCGTATTTATCGTTTTATTACTTAAAACAATTACAATTATTACTTAAAACTGGATATTTACCATATATTATACGGAATGAATTCCCTTTAAAATTGGTACCAAAGCTATTTCAGAGAAAACGATAAATACGAACTTTTCCGAAAATTTACGAAGGAAAATAGTTTCTCACTACATCTGTATCTCTTCTCGCGCCCTGTCGTGCTAATGGGACAGATACATAAATTTGGATACCTAACTCACCAACTACTGGTCGGTCCCACAATTTATACATACATACATACATATTCTCACGCCTGTATTCCCAAGAGGGACAGGCAGAGCACATGAATCCGAAAATCCAGTGCCACGTTTAGCAATTTCAGGGTTACCAGATGGTTCAATGAACCACAATTTATACCTTATACTTATACTACAGATAGGTAAAAGACAGATAGCGTATGGAAGTCTCTTTTAGATCTCTAGTGACTGTGGATAGATTGAATATCGGGACGTACCTACTGTAACTAGTTGTGATGACTAGGATCAAAACTGAGTTTGTGTCCCAATCCGCAGTTTCTTACCAGTTGATTTGTGCACCATGGAACCTATATTCATCTTTTAGTGAGGCAATGATAGGACTCGACCCGTGTTGCGCCCCGCTATACACTATCTACACTCAAACACCAAAGTAAAACCAATTACATTTACTAAATCAAAAACTAAGAATACAGATTCACTTTATAGATCCGGATCGTTTGGGACAGCACGGGCTCCTGCAGGATTTAAGCGGCGCGCCTGCGGGTTCTCTGGCTCCATCACCTATCGGAGGTTTTGAGGACTTAGCTGACGCGGGACACGACTTTGAACAGTGCAACAACTTCTCAAATAAGGGAGGGCCACACGCCAAGCATGTGGCCGCTAAGAGGGCTGTGATACATGATATGCAGATTATCATAATAAGGTGTTATTTCTTGAGGCACTTGATGAATTTGTTCATCTCAAACTGGCGGTAGCAGACGGGAACGCACGCGAGGAATGTTGCTGAGGCGATAAGGGCGTACAGGGAAAGGCAAATCATCTTTCACAGGCCGCGGCTGGTGGGAGCCTCCGTAGTCCGTAGTGCAAGCCTGTGGAAGAATTAGAGACCTGTTTCATTACTGTTTGTTATAGATGGTGTAGGGATCTGAGTTTTGAGGCCGTGGAATCTCTCTTGGCGCCAGAACTCAGATGATTGCGACGTAGGTATGTATGACAAGATGAAGTAATGATGCAATTAGGTGGTGTATCTAAAACTAAGTGTTAATTTAGAGAGATAAAATTGAATTAGCTAATTCTGCTATTTTGCGAAGATCTGTCCATTTACATTAGCGAATCTCACTCTCACTACTAGATATGGCATTACGTTTGTTTGTTAATAGATAATCATAACCCAAATTCTGTTGCGGAATTACTGTCACAAGATATATTATTGTCTCTTTTCCTCTGAATAATTCGCACTTTATTATTGAATTATTTGTACATGAATACTATTTATTTTGTGCTTTATTAAACACGCATAGCCTTATAAGGTTAAGTTGTTCTCGGCCAATTACACTTACATAAGAAATTAGGAGGGATATTTTAATACTATATTATCTAAATAACTAGAATACCTACATTGAACTCAAGTCAATCCAGCAGCCAAATTTTGGGTTCTCAACGTCACTGACAGAAGTATTTTGTTGGCAATGACGATGCGATGACACATCAAAACCTTTGAATTTATTGCACGTCATCTTGCCAGAAACGTAAACGAAAATTGGTATTTTTATCACTACGTACTGAATCCAGATCTATAATATACTTACTACTATATTTGAGTCAATAAAGGAATACATGGAGCCTGGAAGCTTTAGTATGTGAAACTATCGTTTACCTTAAGTTACGAGTTTCCCTCAAAATAGCTATAAAATAGCTATTTAAAGGCAGGTCAGCGCCTTTGCAAAAAGTCACACATAATTTAACATATTGCTTGAATTCCTCATTATTTTTACACAAAAATTATGCCATGTCAAGTTTGTACACTTGTGATGTTCAAACAACTGTCAACGTTTGAAAATGCTGTTTCTATAACTTCTTTTATGCCAGAGCCGTGTCATTGCCAACCTTTTTACTATCAAGAAAGTAAATACTCTTTGTCTTTACTCTGATCAAATAAAACAAGTTCAGTACTTGTTGGTCCATAAAAGACTTTGTCACTGTGGGCCTCTTCGAGACATTCTCTAATTAATTACATACATACATACATATTCTCACGCCTGTATTCCCAAGAGGGGTAGGCAGAGCACATGAATTGAAAAATCCAGTGCCACGTTTAGCAATTTCAGGGTAACCAGATGGTTACATGTGAAATTGCAGTGACAGGTTGCTAGCCCATCGCCCACAATACACTAACCCATTCCCAGAGTCGACACTTACGACACCCACGGGAAGAAAGGGGGAGGTACTATTCTAACCCGGCACCACACGGGGACATTACAGTTTTATAAATTGTATTTTTTAATTCTTCAACTGATAGTAGACTGACTGAAATAGCTCTAAGTTGGTAAATAATCTGTAAATATGATATTTCAGCATGCATGTGAAATATTATGCTTTACAAGGGAAATGTCTTACGGCAAGTGGAGCGAAGACGTCCTCGAAGAATGTATATTGACCAGATTATCGGGTGTTCCAGAAAGTATAAGCACAAAGTTGCAGTGCTGTATTTTTTTTTATATTAATGATTAGAAAAAAGTTTAAATGTAGTTGTTATCTATCCATGGCTACCAAGAAATGTCGTTATTGCTTGAAGTCAATTTCTGCATGATACGTAAAATGCGAGGTATTTCTCCAGATAAACGTAAAATTATCGTGCACAAATGGTGTACAATTCCTAACATAACGCTAAAAGACTTGGCGAAAACGGAGGGAGTCCGCATCGGATCCGCACGTTCAGCTCCTCGGAAGTATGGTGAGGAGTTTACCTTTCATGATGCACCAAAAAGCGATCGAAAAACGGGACCTGTGAACCGAAATTTGGACCGCAAAGTAGCTCAGGCGTTTAGCAGAAAACCCGACCTGTCTGTCAAGGATAATACCAAGAACTACGAATATCGGCAAGTAATGTCCACCGAACCAAGCAAGAATTGGTTTTAAAACATACAAAAAACAGAAAAAGCTAAAACGAAGTGATAAGCAGGCTGCATGTGTGAAACCAATAGCTCGAAAATTTTACGACAAACTGTTGTGCGGAAAATCAGCGTGTATTATCATGGATGACGAGAGATGCATAAAATTTGATTACAAATGCTCCCGGGTGATCAATTTTGTACCATACAAGAAGGCCAGGGTATCAGTGATGACAACGAATCAATTTTGACGGAAAAAATCAGTAAAAAAACAATGGTTTGGCAAGCTATTTGTGAGTGTGGCAAGTTATCAAAGTCATTTATTACTACGCAAACATTGAAGGCCGATACCTATATCACCGAGTGCTTAAAATCGTCGCCTACTACCTATGATCCGCGAGCATGATGACCCTGTTGTATTTTGCCCGGATTTGGCATCTGTACACTATTGGAAAGCCACGTTGGCCTGGTATAAAAACGATAGAGTCGTATACGTTCCTAAGGGCATGAATCCTCCGAGCTGCCCGGAAGCCAGGCCTATTGAAACTTTTTGGGCACTTACCAAAGCTTACCTTTGGAAAAATACCAAGGCAGCAGATTTCATTGAAACTTTTAAAAGAATCTGGTTGAAAGCCTCCAAAGTCGTGGGGAACAGGTCTGTGCTGAAGCTTATGTCCAGTGTAAAATCCAAGGTCCGGTCTTAAAGATAAAATTAATTGTGTTGGAGAAATAGCACACTTGTTATAATAAGGCTATAAGTTTAATTTCCATTTATAAAAAAAAAATGCTGTGATAATCAAAATCCTTTCGTTTTATTTCAAATAAAACTCGTGCTTATACTTTCTGAAACACCCGATAGCTGTTTTGAAGAGAGACCAAATAAAAAGTACCCTGAACCAAGTATGTATGATGAGAGAAGTATGTGAATGAAGCAAGAGAAGTAAGCCAGGGTAGAAGAGAATGGTTGTCTCTGCCTACACCGCAAGGAATAGGTCGTGATGTATAATGCTTGTAGGCCTCAATAAAACTAAAGACCTAAAGCTTACTAGTTTATAATCATTCTAACATATGTATAGATGGCGAATGGCTAGTATTTCATAAACATAACAAGTAATTAATGCTTTTGCTCATAACTTAGCCTCTGGGTTAGCAACACGTTTGCAATCCGTTTGCGATTCGTTCCCAAACGGGGTAGGCAGAGCACACGAAACGTGACATAGACAAAACAATTACTATTTCACGCCTCGCAGCCACTTCTCTCATAATTTTGGGTTTAAGAATAGATGGAAGAGATATAATAATGACAGGCTGCTAGTGTGTTATGCGCGCTCTACACTCGCGACGCGAACACCCGCGAACGCCCGCGGAAGCCGCGAATCGCGAGTGTAGATGTTGTTCACGCCTTGCGTTCGCGCTTAGTTATTATGCGTGAGCCGCTGCGTAAATTCACGCCGTGAATTCACGGCGCGACTTCGCGCCGCGAGTGTAGAGCGGGCTTTAAAGCATTCCCAAACCTATTTCCTCAGCCGTATCTTTACGGCATGCACGGGAGAAATGGAGAGGTTAGTTACACACAGGTTAGTTAGAACTTATTTACAGTAAACGTCATAGTAATATATTAGGTTTCTGGACAAAGGAAATCTTTATTACGTTTATTGCGACAAAGTTTTGCTGTGAGACAGTAATTATTTGGTTTGCTGTAAGGAATACTTTTTTTTAAGAATTTTGGGTAAATTACCCAAAATTCTTAAAAAAAAGTGTAACTTTTGACATACATAAATACAACACTGACAAATCTGACAAATCTGTCACTAACCACATTATTTCGTTTTATCAAATTGCCGTAGCTGTTCAAAAATACATAAATAAAAAAATGTTTAAAATACTTTTAAAATGCTACAGGTTTAAGAAAGTAACTCTATTTGATCTGAAGTATTATCTCTTAGTGTAAGAAGCCGTGATAGCCCAGCGGTTCGAACTGTGGCCTCTCAAGCAGATGGTCGTGGGTTCAAACCCCGGGCTCGCACCTCTGAATTTTTCGGAATTTATGTGCGATATCAAATTTGATATTTATTACGAGCTATTCGGTGAAGGAAAACATCGTGAGGAAATCTACACACAGCGACGAAGTAATTCAACGTTGTGTGTGAAGTTCCCAATCCGCACTGGGCCCGCGTGGGAACTATCGCCCAAGCCCTATCATACCGAGAGGAGGCCTGTGCCCTGCAGTGGGACGTATATAGGCTGATGATGATGATGATGATTATCTCTTAATGATGACGGAAATCAATAGAAAAACGCTACATAATTTGTTTTTTTTTTTCATGCTTTAGAAATTCATTGTACCAAAATAACAATTAACTTTATCTGCATACTCTACCACTGACAATGTCATATCATGCATTTAGTTCAAAAATGACATATGTGCCCAATCCCTTTCTAATCGCGGTTTAAAAAATAAAATGAACACGGCTACCGGGTTCTCGGTATCTCGCGAACATTATGAAGAACCTGGGAGCCGGGTCCTTGGTTCTGAATGTGTTAAAATTAATTTATTTCCTTAGTCACCTCTCAAGACATCCAAGGAAGAAATGGAGAGGGATGGGTTCTATTGAGCGTGAAGAAAGATTTTTTCTATTATTTTGATAGAGTTGTAGCGGCTCAGTTGGGCACTAACGGAAGCCAAAAAGGAAAGATTGTCCAAGATACTAATCCAGCCATTGAGGATATAACCTATAGAGTACTAATGTCATCTTGGTTGTTCGGAAATTATTCCGCAAAACAATTGAAGACCTCGCTGTGCTCTTATTGGCCGGCCCAAGATCGCGCGCCACATTAGAGTTGGGCAAGTTTACAAATGTATCGATAATATCGATATCGATAATAGTAATTTTTAACTAATTGTCCTGGAACGCAATTTTTAAAACAAGCTCACCTCTCTGTCTTCGCACTCATCGTTCAATATTAATATCGCTCTTGTACAATTATAAATGAAATGTAAACCACTTTTAAAATAAAAGATTATAAAAATCACCAACAAATTTAATTCCTTACCAATGCAGTCATCTTTTGGTTTATTGAAAAAAAAAATGCTAATCTGGACCGAGATAATAAAACAAAACTGTCAAAAAATTAAAAAATACGAAATTTTTTATCAAGGTTACCTACTGTAAACAGTGAACTGTTTCGTTAAATGAATCTAAAATAAACCTACTTTCAATCACAGCGGATTACAGCTAATTTAATTTAAGTGAATACAATCAAAACTTTACAAAAATGATTGTTATTGAAAAATACAAAAAAGCAGTTTTTTTCTAAATAAAACCCGCGGGGACACTGGACTGTAATTGTTAGCAGTGGAAGACTTCGGCCCCTCAACACTAACCTCGAAAATTGATTTGATTGATTGATTGGCCCAAAGTGATGCTAAAAGTGGCTGCGAAGCATGAAATAGTCATAATCATGGATATGTCTATTTCACGTTTCGTGTGTTTTGCCTACCCCATTTGGGAACAAAGGCGTGATTTTATGTTATTTTAACATTTATTTAATTCGGCACCGTAAAATACGAAATACTTATAAATATCGATACATCATTTGATTATTAACAGCGCAACTCTAGTTACACTGTGTATTGACAGAATGAGATGAAGTAATGGGATGACACCTAGGTGAAAGTGAGATGCATAATTATGTGTCATTTTGAATGACCAGTTAACTTGAGCTGCACTAAAATGAATATAAATTGAAAAATGCATGTTTACTGTTAATTACCGGTTAAATGTAACACCGTCTGTTTTCAAATTTGAATTTTTGCCGTTTTTACCACACCAACGAATGGAACAGTACGTCATTACGCAAGTATATTAATTTACATCTAGAAATATGAGGAGTTGCACGCAGATCTGTTGTTGGCTCCATACAGTTTCTGTGACAGTGACACTACACGTTAGTATATTGAAATAAACAAACATTTGCGGACCGGGGTTGCGAACATTGTTTCTCTATAGGTTATTATCCTCAATGAATCCAGCTCACCAAAGCGGTGACACAAACAACCAAAACCTTTTTGATCACTTTCCTGACAATCCCGTCAAGCGCTTGATGTTCTTTTTCTAATTTAACGTCTTCAGTGTCAAGCTGTCAGGCAACCTGATAGTGATTTGTTTGTGCTAGAAAACCCTAAAAAAATACATCCACCATTCTGTGATACAAATATTAAACCAATGTAGTTATATAGAGATGCTTTGGCAAGGTTATTGCCAGTGTGTTAAGTAAAAGTTATTAGTATGAGACTTTGTGTGATTTTTTTACTGGTGGTGTCGGCGGGAGCGTTTCCCCCTGACAGGAGGTCGCCCAAGAATCCGCTACAGTTGCCACAGGCTTCGAAACAGGTAACCTGCATAAATTATCACCTGTACTATTGAGGATGCTGCTCCTAACAGCAGCTTTGTACTGTCAGTCAACGCATCCGCTGTCACAGTCATCTCAAACGAACCTTCAGTTGTGCATTGAAATGCCTGCGAATCTTTGTCAGGGGCAATGGTAAGTCAGGACAACGCATATGGCAGAGAAAGCGTATTTTCTGCCAAGACAATTTCATAATTCAATTCTGATCCTTCAAGGGAATACAAACAAGTTTTGTCTCAGTTTTGCCTAAGAACTCGTGTTTCTCAACATTTAGCACTTCATTTTAGAAGTCTCTATTTGCACAGAATGAAGGTATTTTCAACTTTTTTGGGTATTTTCAGTTTTCAAAAATTAACGTGGTAAGAACTATTGATTCCGTCTTGTAGTTTGTAATGTAAAAGCGAAATATGTTTTTTGAATTGAATGGATATTTGAATACTTCATATCATCCGATTGGTCTCACAATATTCTTTGTGTTTAAAGTTTATTTAGTACACTGCGATTTACAAGCGTGGTAGTTTCACTAACTGGTATTATGGGAATTTGGCTTTAAATGGAATGTAGTGAATTGAGAACAAAGTTGTTTTGGCAATCCGATATAAAGAAAAACACAGGAAGAAGATGGCTTGGTATTCTGGGGTTTTGAGGTTGTAATAATCAGCTACGATGTAGAAAAAGTCCCATTCTAACCTACTGTAAAAGAAAGAGACGAGAAATTATTTCTTCGTATATACTTCGTATTTACTAAGGGAGTAAATTGGCAATCGGCATCGTCTAATTTTGGGTGCGACCGTTTGCTTCATATCCATAGAGTATTATCCCCGGATTTAGGCCACCGGCCATAACCATATAACGCCGCCTCCAGCATAATTTCCTGTGGTTTTCATACATTTGATTTCACACGGTTGACGCCGGTGGCCGCCACACGCCACAATCGTCGCAGCTCGCTTCTTGTGGCCCGCACCAGCGCCTAAGAAGCAGTCTGAGCTAAAGTGGCTGTCGTGCGCTTCTACTAATTTTACCTGCATCTACTACCCGTACGAATTAACTGTGCACCTCGCGCTGTGACGTCATTTGGACGGTACCGGGGTATTTGGGGCAGCGACAGAGGGGTCGCATTCCAGCGGAGTGCACAGTTAATTCGCACGGGTTGCACGGTTGTTGTTGCTTCTCGTGGCGGCGATTATTGGCCATGTATTATTTTCATTTTTTGTTCTATATTTCTTAATGATTTGATACTTACTCTATGTCCCTCTTCCAGGTGTCGAGCAGTCTCCGAGTGCGCGAGGCGACGCGCGACTGCAAGAGCAAGTGCGCATCGAGCATCGCGCAGAAGGCGGCCGCGGAGGCCAAGGCGGCGCAGGCGGCGCAGAACGCGGCGGGCGCGCAGGCCGCGCACATGGTACCTTTTTTTTTTTTTTTGAGGCTGGGAAATGCATTTATGCATTTACGCACTGGCCCCCTGAGTCCTTTCCGCGTCATCGCGGCGAAAACCCAGGGGGAGTGTGGGACTCACCTCCCCCGAGTGGGGAGGAATACCCACTAAAACCCAACCGCCCTCTTGGCCGCTTTTGTGGGTGACGCAGGAACGCGTGTGCATACTTCTACGTCACCCGCGACCACCCCGGCCTGGTATTAAGCCGGGGCTCCCGCGCCGGGGAGGGGGAGATCATGGACATGGATTGATCTCCCCCCTGATCGTGTGGGCTGTAGCTGGAGGGTAGCTATTTCCCACCCGCCTGGCACCACTCAAGGGAGGGCGACGGCGTTATATTGCCGACGCCTTCTCCCTGTTCGCTTGCGCCGGAGCGGGGGCGCGAGGGGATCGTTCTCACGCACCCGCTCCTTCTCCTCCTTCTGCGAGATGACCGTCTCGCAGAAGGAGGGTGCACATGCCCTACGTGATAGACTAAGGGCCTACACACTGGCGATTTTTTTCTGCAATTTAGACCCTGTCCAGAAGGAGCGAATACGCCACGGTTTCGAACGCGTTTGACTATTCATTGCTGCATTTGTCACGCTTAATGTAACTATGACGCATCGTAAAGAAGCAATGTACTTGAATACGCAGCCAATTCGCGCGTACTTCTGGACAGGGCCTTATAGCCGATGCGAGATCGCCGCGAGCACGGCGCGAGCAAGTTGACTCATAAACAATTGCGGTGACATCGCGACTTGTTGTGCTAAGCCAGCCTCTCTGTCAAATTTAGCTAGTTCACATTGTATTTGTATGAAGTTTAAGACAATTTGATTTCACTCGCTCTCAGAAATGATTTGAGAATATACATACAAAGATTCATCACGTCTGGAAACCCAAATAGAGTAGGCAGAGCACACGAAACGCTATACATTGACGAATCCATCACGATTTCAGGTTTAGTACCCGCTTCTAGCGTAATTTTTGGAGTTTGAGCTAAAATGCACTATGGTAACAGGTTGGCATTGTCAATATATCTTTTTAACCTCCTTAGTCGCCTCTTACGGCATCCACGAAAGAAATAGAAAGGAGTCATTCTAAACCCTATACAACACGCCAAAACGGTGGATTGACAAAACTCCTACAGAAAATATTACAGCAATTGTTTTGATACAGACTTTGTTGTTGTTGATTTTGAGAATAGAGGCGTGATGTACATACTTATATCCATGTATGTGCCTCGAAAATATCGTTGATCAATCGTACTACCTTTCCGTTATACCCATTATTGCTTCCTAAAGCCCCGTTCACATTTGTGTCGTGATAAATTGTGACGCACCAAAACGCTATCAGTTTCATACAAGTTAACTAAGCCGTCATAACATTATACTTCATCAGAGAAACGTCAACGTAACCATATAATTTTTTTTAAACCGATATCGTTCTGATGCGTCACATTCACATTCTTGTCCAATCACAGCTTCACAAACGTTGCTCTGTCCGTAGGTAAAAACACAACTGGCAGAGAAGGCGTTGCAAGCAGCGAAGGCGGCCGAGGCGGCGCTGGCCGGCAAGCAGGCAGTCGTCGAGCAGTTGCAGCAAGAGGTGAAGGAGGCGGAGGCGGTCGTCGCCGAGAACACGGCAGCAGTCCACCAGCAGCAGGGGACTGTTGCTGCGGCAGTGGCAGCAGCACAGCAAGCTACCGCGCAGGTCAGAAGGCATTCAATCCTTTCGGGGCAGCGCAGACGACAGACTTCAAAAGTCTGCTAGGATTGTATGCTTGTGCGCCGGACTTTTTGCGGGTCGTGTGTACTACTGCATACAATTCCATAGGTTCTATTTTCACCGATTAAAAAGTCCGTCGCGGATTCTGTCGTCTGCGCAGGGTCTTCATGCTGTTTGGAACTAACCTCGGGTCGATATTTGAGATATACCGATGAGGAGCGCATCAGACCATTGCCATGTAGGGTATAACTAGAGCTCCTCAGAAATATGGTCTTTTTGGTAGCGATGGCTCACTGTCGTATGTTAGCATCGCTTGTACAATCACCAGCATTAATATCTGCCACGACGGAGCGTGCAAAAATATCTGACACGTCCTACTGCCCCTAGTAATAGAGTCATATCAGATGTTTTTGCAGTCTTATTGTATCAGATATTGGCGCTGGTGACTGTACTGTGCCGTATAGAAAAGCTCGCTCGTAAAGCTTGTCTGTTTTCATCTCTTACGAAAAAAGGTCTTTAATATCTTAGCTCCTAACAAGCAATCAGTATTTTAAACAAAACTATCGTGAGACTCAGTTATAGTGAAATAAACAGATCTACTCGACTTATTTGTATTTAAATATCCACAGTTGGGTAGTTGTGGATCACTGTCAATTGCGTTAAGCAGCCACACTGAAAGATTTTGCACCAATTCGTGAACGCTCATGATCCGCTCTATTGTTTATTTCCATTTGGATCCGTTTATTTTACTATTAGCAATGGGTATAACAAGATTAGTTCCAAATAGCTAATTCCACATTTCAATCTGTCAACGGATCAGCTAAATAGAGATAGAAAATGACTTAATGCCCAAAAGGCTTGCCGCGTTCCCCCTTTAAACAGCTATGCTAATTCTTTGGGAGAAGTTGCCAGCCCGTTGGTCGCCAGTTGCGTCGACCAGGCGCTTTTTGTAATCATTCAAAGCATTTCATTTATAGGTTTGTCTATATTCTATTCTAGTGTGTAATAGGATAAATAAAATTGTCAGGAAAAGTGTCTTAGTATTATGCCTAGTTGAACTTGACTTGAATAATGATAAAAAGGCCGGTTTTTAATACAATAAACAATAAAGAAATTTGATGCTATTTAAACTACTTTGTTTTCACGAATTGATTGACGCGAGACCCTCAAACGAAGACTTTTTAAAGGAAGATTAGTGTGAAATCTGCAAGAGTATCCTTAGAAGTAATTTTTCTTGGCATTTGCATGTTCAGCTTACTAATGCTGGAAATACTTCTGCTTCAAGTTCTAGCTAAGCCAACTGCTCTTGTATTTATTATGTTTACAAAAATTGTGCATTGTGTCAGTCTTTCTTTTTTGGTTTTGGCAATGCAAACCCAATACTCAAATTAAAAATTCAGTCAAAATTCTTTCATCATCTACAACAGGCGGTAGTGTTGCTATAAATATACAAAACAAATTGCAGACATTATTGAAAAAATACTTTTGTTACATGAAGACCATTTTGAGAAATAAACAATGTCCGCGCGTTCTTTGATCAGTGATACATGCTTTTAACTTCTTTATCTTTACAACCTGTACATTTTGTGTTCTTGACAGAAGAATTGAATGGCTTGTGCCAAGTTTCTTGCGGCGGATTCTTCTAAGCAAATATAGTCTTCCCATGATGCTGGTAGACTCAAAAAAAGATGCGCTAAAGAAGAGTTAAAAGCCTATTTACATAAATAAGTTCTGAAGTTAAAAAGTAGTGACAGTTGGAGACCAGTTCGATGCGCACTCCGTAAACTTTTTTCTCTCTTTAAGGTCTGGCCTGGTAGAAGAGTTGGAGTCTCGAGTTTATTTGGAAAGAGTCTTTATTGCCGAATATAACAAAATGATCTGCATGTCGCTGTGTTGTTTTATCCTTGCGGCCACGGCTGTAACATGCGGCCCGGTTTGTTGGAGACATATTAGTGGAAACTCTTCTTGTAGATGCAAATGATACGAAACAAAATGGTGGTGAAAATTGAGAATGTCAAAATTTCTTGTTTCATTGAATAAACGATACAATACGCAATGCTTTTTTTCTAAATACCCCTCTGCCACAATGTATCGGACAGCTGATTTCACAACATATTTTGACCTGATTTGGTAGTTGAGCGAACTTGAATAGCCATAAACACTTGTTTTTTTTTTTTTTTTGGTTGAGTAGAGTATGATATAAGCAGACCAACAAACGAATAAGAGGTTTATAGAGAGAGTTAGTTACTTGATGTGGAAAGAAAATAATAAGGAAATAATTTTAACTTGGCGAAAACCAGTGCATCATCTACACAATCTGTTCAGCGTTTTCATAGGACGGTTTTATGTCTTTGAAGTCCTTTTCAAACAGGATCTAGAGCAGTCTCTTTTCTTGATCAGTCTAATATCTGGCAATCTGCGTAGTACTTTTCATCCAGTCTGTTAGAAAACTAACCTTTCGGAGCATCACTAGTAGCTAACCTTTTTTTTTTTTTGTTTTGGCTGAGAAATGACTTTTACGCACTCTGGCAAGGAGTGGCTGCCGCCATGTACAGAACATCGCGGCAGCGACTCCAAGGATGTAAATGGACTCGCCTCCCCGAAGGAAGGAATACCAAATTAAAACTCAGCCCTCCTTCCTGGCCGTTAATGCGGGGTGCCCCGGGATCGCGAACATACGTACCGCAGCACCCGCCGGCCGCCATTTCTGGCCCCTCTCTCCTTTTTTGTTGTAGTAGTAGCTAACCTAACCTAACCTAACCTAACCTTAATGAAATTACTACCATCGAAATTCTTCCACAGCACAAACTCATGGTGCAAGCGACACAACTGGCGCTGCAGCAAGAGAAGTCTGCGCACTGCGTGCTGGAAAAGACGAAGTTCGGACTCCAAGAGAAGTGCCACAACCTATCCGAAGCCAGAGCACGGCTGGCTCACCTCCAACACAAACTGCAGTGCGCGTGCGCTGAATGCTCTGCCACTAAGCAGGCTGCCCACTGCGCCTGCGAGGCTGCCAGAGCGGCCTGCGGCAACGCGAGGAGGAAAAGACATGGACGCAGTCGGACTGCCCTCGCAGTGCGGCCGCCAGAAAAAACAAAAAACGGACGATGATTAATTAAGCAAAGTTATGACTTATTGTAGTTATTGTACAGGCTATGGCAACCCCTAAAGGTAACACACGCGTCGACCCCAGCAGCTTTAGTTAATTCGGTATGTGCAGCGTCTTCCGGTATTTCAATTGATCCTAGGGCATCAATAACTTTCAAGAGTGTGTGGATACATGATACTACGACAACATGTTTTAGATTAATATAGTTTACTATGGTTTTGTGATATCGTGTGTTAAGACGTAACGTCGTAAGCTTTTGATAGATCGTTTGCTTAAGCTTCTGATAATATAGTGATCGTTTAATCTGTTATTCAGTTTGTTTCATTTCGTTTTGCAATGTTCTTGTGTTTCTGTAAGTGGTTTACGAAAAAAATAAAATTCTTATAAATAATTTGGTTTATTAACATTACAAATCTTATAGCTAACAATTTACAATATGGAAGAAAACACACACCCATCAGGCAAACATTATTGCACTATAGTCAAAAATAAGTTAAAAACAACATTAAGGATCGGAACATGGTTTAATGCTGTACTTAATTAGCATAATTTCGCTACATGAGGAAAGAAGGACCCAAAATACATTCAACAGAGATGCGAAACTTTTCCTCTGGCTACTCCACCTAAGAATGATACTGAACGCTCAGTACAGCAAGAAACCTATGGTACCATTGATCAAATGATCATACAATGCATACACCATTTCACGATAGCTTATTTCGTTATGCTGAAGGCATCGTTCAAATTCTGTGGGCTGAAAGCCATATTACTGTGTTTGTAGTTGACGTAAGGGGATACAGTAGCTGAGGCGGCGACCTCAGAATCAGCGTAAGAGCTTGGAGGGAACTCATCCTCTACATGTGTCGGTGAATTAGGGTGAGATTGTCGCACAATCCGACCAGGAGGTTCAGCGTACTGCCCTCCTACAACAATATGCTCGCCACCATCACTCCCTGGCTTCACATGAGACTTCCATGGTCTATTCTTATGTATACTAGGCAGGAAATTGTACCTAGACTTCGATTTGTCCCGGTCAGTGTTAAACAAAGTGTTTTTATACACATCTGAATACGAATCTAGGTTATAATCTTCGTATTTTTGACTTTCGCCTTGTTCTCTTTCACGTTTAGCGTAAGCTGGATTGTGTCTAGTGTACGCGTTTACATTGTCCACGTGGAGGTCTTGTTGGAAGCTTTGGTAGGACTGGTATTGCTGACCTAAGTTGTCGAATTCGGGGTCTTGTTGTAAATGTTCGGTGGTCTGGAAATCGGACACCTTGAGCGGGATGCCGTATGAGTCGACGGGTGGTTCCGCGTAGTTCTGCTGCGGTGGCTGAACGTATTCATTGACTTCTTCTCTCGGAGGCTCGCCGAAGCCGACAGGTTCTCCAAAAGTCACCGGTTCTGACGTGTAGTGTGGTGGCTCCTTTTGAGGGCGATTGTGACTCGGTATTTTCTTCCTGCCGTACGGTTTTTTCACAGGCCCATACTTCGTCATTGGGGCTCGTTTGTTGTTATACTTGCTGGACTTGATTGGTTTTCTTCTGTGCTTCTTAACTGGTCTCCTGGTTTTGTAGGGTGGTGGTTTCGATGGACCGTATCTTGGTTTTGGAGATCTGTACTTCGGTTTAGGCTTTGGTGGCCCGTATGTTGGTTTCGGAGGTATCTTGTATCTTGGGATGACGGCGCCATACTTTTGTTTCGATTTGCGGTGCTTTGGTTTAGAAACCCTGTCGTAGATGATGTCTGGTTTCGCCCTGTAGGTTGAAGTGGGGAAACTGTCTATAAGCAAAGCAGCTTCTCTCTTGTTTCTTTTTTCAATTATTTTTACGCCTTCTTCTTGTTTTGCTTGTTCTCCAGCGATACATGATGCTGCGACAGTTATCTGAAAAGAAGAAAAGACGTACTTAATGGTTTGTATAGAGTGGACTAAAGAGACGGATATCAGGTATGTTGAAGAAACATCACGTTCTTAAAATGATAAATAAGGTATTTATTAGAATTGATAGATCATTGATTTGTTGGGGGTGCGAATTTTCGCAATTTATTTCAATAAAACCACACATGTTTTATGAGAATGGCGATTATTTTCCCAAAATCGTTTTTTCTAATAGCAATTTTTCCATTCGCATTTTTTCCCAAATTTCTTTTTACCCA